>JAYMFT010008949.1:0-16974 GCA_038088735.1 Panulirus argus
GCATCACCACATAAGAGACAGTAATCTATCCAGGGAAAGTCAGAAAAGAAGTTACGTAAGTTATTCCAGTCAGCTTTGTTCAGATGCCAGTATTTACGCTTAGAAGGGGCTACTGGGGGGGGAGGTGCCGTTAGATTACTAGATACATTTATGAGAGTATGATCAGATGAACCAACTGGGAGCGAGATTGTGTACTTACAGCGCGGTGGATTGGAGGTGAAAAGCAAATCCAGGATATTAGGAGAGTGGTCATAGCGGTCAGGTATATGGGTCGGGTGGAAGATGATTTGCTCTGAATCATTGAGAATGGAGAACGTAAGGGCGTCAATCCCTCCACCATCCGTATGGGATTAATTCAGCCATTCCCTAAGGTGAACGATGAAATCCCTGAGGTAGAGGATCTCGGCTTGCGGGTGAGAGGATGTCACAGTCTCATGGCAGGATTTTAGGTAGTCGAAGAAGGTTATAGAATTTGTAGAATAAGAAAGCAATAGGCGAAACAGAGGACACGTGTGGTAGTAGGGAGACAGATTTTGAGCCACATAACATCAAAGTTTGGAGACTCAAGGCCCTTTAGGCATGCAACAGGTGTGTTTATGCTGGAATATACACAACCACCAACTCTGAATCGGAAACGTAGGTGGAGATTATTGTTAGATATGAAAAAGGTAATAGAGAGAACATCATTAGACAACTGAATCTTAGACGGAAGTAACATGTTAGAAGAGGTGCTAGATAGATGGTATATTGAATAGAGAGAGTGGAAGGTCTCAAAGAGAGGGAAAAGTCATGGGAGGGGCCAGTACCACTACTGCTACAGCCCTCCTTCTCATTGGCAGTGGAGTCAGGCTAAAAACCCGGAGGGTCTTAGCACCCCATGATGCCAGGGACTAGAGGCCACAGATTTGACGGACATTGTCATGATGATGCTTATAAATGTTAAAATGGATACGAATTGACAAGATTACTTATGTGAGAAAAGTAATAATAATAAGCAAGGTTTGATTAGGTATGTGGTGCTTGTAAGAAGAAGATGGCAGGACTAGCCCGGTAGTCCCGTTTCGATGAGACAGGAAGTAAGACCAGCAATCCTGACATGGAGAGTGTAGGATGGTTCCGGGCACCACTTTAACGCTCCTCAGTCAGGACGGTAGACCACCCTGGGCGGCTGTTGTCAACAACCTACTAGCTAACTGCTATCTAACAGCATCCAAGCATCCTCAGCAGCTATCCGACAGGAGTGGGTACATAAAGGACGACAGCAGCAGATGAAGACAGCTGGTGTGTACAGGGGAGTGAGCAGCAGGTAGAGACAGTTAGTGTGCACAGGAAGAGACAGCAGCAGGTGGAAAAAGTTGGTGTGTACAGGGAAAAGGGAAGAGACAGCAGCAGGTGGAAAAAGTTGGTGTGTACAGGGAAAAGCTGCAGCAGATGGAGACAGTTGGTTTGTACGGGGGAAAGCAGCAGCAGGTGGAAACAGTTGGTATGTACAGGGGGAGGCAGCAGCAGGTGGAGACAGTTGGTTTGTACGGGGGAAAGTAGCAGTAGGTGGAGTTAGGTAGTGTGTTAATGGGGAGGCAACAGCAGGTGGAGACAGTTGGTGTGTACAGAGGGAGGTAACAGCAGGTGGAGACAGTTGGTATGTACAGGGGAAGGTGGTAGGCGGTGGAGACATTTGGTGTGTACATGGGGAGGCAGCAGCAGGTGGAGACATTTGGTGTGTACAAAGGGGGGGAGGGTAGCAGCAGGTAGAGACAGTTAATCTTTAAAGGGGGGGCGGTAGCAGTAGGTGGAGAAAGTTACCATGTACAAGGGGAGGCAGCAGCCAGTGGAGACAGTAGGTGTATACAGAGGGAGGTAGCAACAGGTGGAGACATTTGGTGTGTACAAGAGGAAGTAGCAGCCAGTGGAGGCAATTGCTGTGTACAGGTGGAGGTAGTAGCAGGTGGAGAGAGTTGGAGTGTACAGGGGTAAGTGGCAGCAGGTGGAGACATTTCGTGCGAACAGAGTGAGGGTGGTAGCAGCAGGTGGAGATAGTTTGTGTTTACAGGGGCCGGCAGTAGTAGGAGATAGTTGGTATGTGCAGGGGATGGTAGCAGCAGGTGGAGACAGCTGGTGTGCATAGGGGAGAGAGAGGTGGCAAGTGAGAGACGACAAAGAAACTGTACGGAGGGGGAAGAGACAGGTAGCAAGCGAAGAGATGACAGAGGGACCTGAGGGAGGGGTCCGTGCAGGCAGCTAGCGTGAGGTGCACTGGTAAACCAGCCTTGGCTGCTGCTCTTAAGAATTGTTATCGCTAAGGGCTTCAGACACGAGCCCTGGTACTTCTCCAAACAAAGACAGTTCGCACACGTTCTATGGATATTTCTGGGGGAGAGATGTGGAGCCTCGTACGCACCCCGCACGTCCGTCTGGGGAGAGAGGAAGGTTCAGAGTCAAGTTTCTGGCTTCTCGAGAGAATGACGGGTCCGTCTCATGTTTCAGGGCAAGGGTCTGCCGTGAGTCTAACTCACTCAGGTGGGTAAAGCCGTCACCTTGGACTCGAGGAAGAGAGCTGAGAGTAATGGAATATTGCTGATATTCCCCTGACACAAGATGGAAGAAGGAAAGAACCTTATATTCACTGAGCACCAGTTTGTTAGAGAAGGATTTGTTTCATCTGCCACCTTCAACGTTTCCCTGAGCTGGAAGTACACAAGTCTTGCAGGATGACAGAAGCCGTCTGGCAAAGCATATCTTAAACCCTGCAGGATTTAGGACTTTGTAAGATTACGAACGCTGGCCGATTATAATCAGTCAGGTCCTTTCACTGTCCTGCACTCGACCGTTGCCTGACGGAGCTGCGTTACCGTCAACCGTAACCTCTTGCTCAGAGAACCGCTGGGGTCCGTTTTAACGTCCGTTCCGTCTCTCATATTCAGACTGGAACATTAAGCACAATACTTTAGGGCAAGTCTGAGCCAGAGCGGGTGACTGGTAACGTAAAGCGTTTAGAATCCTTTCACATGTTGAAGAGCTGACAAAAAGCATTCTCGCTAGAAGACGCAAGGTGAGCGCGTTTCAAGTCGCCTCAAACCCGCAGTATTATGCGGCTTTTACAGCCAAAGACCCTGAAAGACCAGCTCAGCCCAACCATCTGAAAAGTCTTCATATAAACCTTTCAGGTACTCCTTAAAATTCAGCAGAAAGACAGGTTCCAAGTTCGAAAATGATAAGTGATGGTTGGAGTTAATACTACTGGTGTTGATTGCCAAGTATCATCAACGATTTAAAATTCAATATCCATAATCTTGAAATATACAATATGGCGAGATGAAAAAATTATGGCAAGTAGAACTGGCCATGACTGACAGCGGCATCCGACCTTAACTTAACCTCTGTCGTACAAGGCGTCCACTGGGACCCCATTGCTAAAATGTTGTCGGAAGGACAGGAATAAATGTACAGATGAAATGCTGGCGGTCGATCCCGGAGATAAAATGCTTGGTTGAAGTGGAGAATAAATGCAGAGATTAAATGTTTGTACGACCAAAGATGAAAATCCTGAGGTTAAAAGCTTCGAATGAGTGATTCGGTGGAGGGTTCGTGCGACCAGAGAAATGGAGACTGAGATTTTGAATGCTGGCCTGGTGACCCTAATTAGAAAACAGTAAAATGTTAAGCCAATGTATACTGACCTTGAAATGTTAGCCCAAGACTGAGGTACGTACATATTCAAGATGAGATTATCTTGTTCCTGATTTATAATGATGAATTAATTTGCCAGATCTGTGTGTGTGTGTGTGTGTGTGTGTGTGTGTTGATGGGATAAGCAGCCTAAGAATACTAATCTCTGGTGCCGGAAGTCGAATTGGAGTCTACGTCGCATTTTAGCGCAGTTTACCGTGGTACACACCTCACTGGAGAATAGTTTACAGTACTGAGTTTGCGCAAGTTTAGTTTATCCGTGTGTTTGTGGTGTCCACTCTTTGCTTCATATTGGTTTACATATATCCTTGTGGTGTTAGGGACGCATATGATGTCCTGCACCGCTAAAGAAACCTGTTTTATTATGTTTTTTTTGCTTGTTTTTTCGTGTTTACATTCCACCATGCCCGAGTCATGAGTGGTGGGTGTTGAGTTCAAGGCAAAACTGCCTCATTGTTCCTGATGATATCTGCAAAACTACGTAAGACAAACTTTGGCTATATGGTTAAATAAAAGACGGGCTTCTCTGTGATAATTTTCTCTTTTGTTCGAAAAGGTATCCTTTGACAGTGCCCCTAGAGATAACCTTATACTTTAAGATTTCTTTAAAAAGACTTCCAGTGATTATTTATAATTAAGGGGATAAAGCGCTCTTGACTGGATTGGAGGATGTTGTATTCTTAACGCTGGTTAACGGAAAATATACAATGCAGTCATTCTTTTTTCACTTATCCGCCGTTTCCCGCGTTGTGTAGGTAGCGCCAGATGTAGACGAAGAAAGACACGTTCAACAAGCCTTCAAAATACTCACTCCATCACCTCCTTACTTCATCGCTACCTATTATCACTTCCCTCATTGACCCCTTCACCGATATTCCCATTTGCTCTCTTATTTTTCTCACATTACTAACCTCCTTCCAAAACCCCAACAGACATTTACCCTCCTTTTCAACCCCATTACGTTCCTCTTCACATCCTGTCGTATTCTTATGTAAATCTCCCAATCATTTATTATCCATCCCTGGTGTGGCGGTTCACGATGTTGACTGTGATGCATTCACGGGCCGCACAGGGTCGAGCGCATAGGTTCGAATCCTGGTCGCGGCAGTCGGTCCACAGTCAAGCCAGCTGTTCATCCTTCCCTAGGGGTTGCTTCATAAAACGGGCACCTGGCTTAGGCTAAGATATATATATATATATATATATATATATATATATATATATATATATATATATATAGATATAGATGTAGATTAAAGCCACGCTGCCCCCAGCGAGATGAGGTTGGGACACACGGGAAAACACTAGAAGTCTAGTGTGTGTGTCTTTTAACCTCCGCGTGATATAAGCAGCCAGGCGTTCGATCCCGATCCTTGGTGTGTGTGTATATATATATATATATATATAAATGAGAATCACACTAGTCCGTGATGGCAGTAATGATGGTTAGATCGCACTTCAGTAGAAGTTCATAGAGTTTTATTTAACATGCAGTTTATCTATACATGTATGATACAACTAGTTTCGCGGAGACAATCCGCCTCTTCAGGTGCCAATAATCCACATAGTTATTTAAATCCCGACATCACACATCACTCCCGGTGTTGTGGTACCGTCTCCTGCACAAGGATAAGTTCTCCTTCCCAGTTGAGCGCACATTCCAGCACAAACAGTCTCCGCAAGACACACCAGCGGTACGGGAACGCCAGCAACACCGACAACACTCCCACCGTCCACAGAAACATGCAGAGAAAACTGGTACATGAAGACTATACAAAACAGAAAGGCGGGGATGCCTTGCAAAGGTAGAGCTAAGCCAAGCCAGAGCAGACACTGTCAGCAGAAGCAATCAGGTGACGGGCGACGGTAATCAAGGAGACCTGCTGACTGCTTTTACGCTATTCCGACAGCCGTCGGCAGATACTTCAATACCTACCCAGCAAAGCTCCTTCACGTTTGATATCTTCTTGCACAGAGATTCCGTTTCCGCTATCTCCTGTCTCTATTCTCTTAAGCTGGTCTTCCAAAGCCTGGTGTATTGCCTTTGGATATAGCACAAACACGGTCAATATATTTATGTTTTAAAGTTCAAAATAAACAACCATGTCATGGACCAACGGGCCCCCTGGCGTCCGTCTTTCCCATGTACAAATAAGCTCTTCTTTTTTGAAACGTTGCCCAGATGTTTCATTCGGCCACGGGAAGAATCCTCAACGGCTTCACTGCCAGCATCTCGACTCTGTGGCCCCTTTCCCCGAGGGAGAAAATAAGCTAAAGTGTCGGCATTGCCACGGTCAGTGATCGGCCTGCCACGCTGTGGTCGCGGCCTTTCCAGTTTGTACGTGTGTGTGTGTGGCGTTAGCAAGAATGAAATCCATAAAGTACCCAATATCATGAGATCCAGCCACAACCCTCCCCGCCCACCTACCCCGCCGCCCAGAGCCACAACCCACCCGCCCTCCCCGCCGCCCACAACCAGCCCACGCCAGCTGTTCCAATGATCTCTTGTATCATCGTTGTCGTGAAGTCTCTGCCACACTTTTTGGAGCGCTTCTCTTGGGTAAGAACAAACTGGTTTTATCTTGAATCGTTCGTGCTGCTCTACGATGCTCTCAATGTAGGTTATCTTTCCTGTGTGACGTATCGTCGCGCCTTAATTTGTAACCTCTGTAATTTCAGCATGCGAGGAACGCTGGTTGGGACAGATATTATCATGGCCTTGACTGTGTGTAATTTTTGGTTCTGAGGAAGGTGCCAGAATCTGTACAGACTGGTCAGGGCCGCTTTCCCTCGTGCGGATCTCTTGATGATATGATCCATTACGATGCCGCTTGATGAGTGTGTGGACCAGGATTCTGCAGCTCTTCTTGTGCCCTATCGTGTTACCTTCACTGGTCATATCGATGCGTATTCTACCTGACGCTACAATTGTAAATTTGTTTAAGTTTTTATCATCCGGTCCTTTACGAAATTGTTTACGTTTATCTTCCGATCCCTTTCTATATTGTTTAGTCTGGTTGCCTCTGACTGTACTGTACGAGTATGTTCTGGTGGTGAGCTGTTCGGGACCTATTTGAGTGTCGTCATAGGCACAGATATCCATGCTCATGGCATCAGTTGGTGCGTCAGCTACGAATACTAAGGGTGAGAGGAGAATCCCCCACACGCATCAATAATAATCGTACACCTTACAACTATACACATTTCATTCTCCTCTTTCATTTCAAACTACCCCATCCCCTGTCCCACTTCATCCGCCTCTCTTCTTACCACCATATTAAAAAAAACGGAAGGGAAGGGGGAGTTTCTTAGCACTGGTAAACTGAGACTCCGCAGACTGGTGGAGGATGCAAGTTGCTTCTCTATCAAGTGATGCCACTGAAGCCATTATCCTTACCGAGAGGCAGTACAAGAGCAGGAAGTCGTCAAAGATTTTGTGTTGTGAGCACAATCTGGCGGGTGTGTCCACTTGTAACTGGTTGGTAGGTTGTGTAGTGTAGGATTTCAAGAGGTTGGTGGTCTGACATACCATGGCTGTTTATCAGAATGACGTCTGGCTTTTCTAGTGTGTACGTGTTCATGAAGTGATGAAGCTTATTTGTCTAATACTGTAAGAGACAAACTGTCTGTTGACAAATATCAGAATAGCACTCAAGCAAATGGGTCAGGAAATATTCAGCTAATTGTTCACATCTTACAGTAGGCTAATACTTAGACTATACTCCTCATGTGTGGTCACAACACTTACCAGAGCACAGAAAGCTAACAGAGGAGGTCCAGGGGAAGGGAAGAAAGGCGATTCCGGAATCAAGAAAACGAGTTACATGGAAAAGCTGGAGGCTTTGAATTTCCCAAACATGGGAGAGGGAAGAGTGAAGGGTGACCTGATCATAACCTTTAAGTTTGTTAATCGGATTGTTTACTTAGTGAAAGTTTCTTCCAAAGATGTAGAGAGAGAGTAACCACAGACCATAACATGAAATTAAGAGGAAATTTGTAAAAAACTTAAAGAAGTGAATTTACGGTAAGAGTCGTGGATAACTGGTTTAAACTGAGTGCGGACTACGTACAGGAGCGTACACGGTTGCACGAGAGTGGAAAGTATTCAAGAGTTGGGGTACTGTGAGTTTGCGACTCGCTCCCCGTACACCACAAACGGAGATGTACAGCAGTTATACTTGAATATCATTTTTCTTTATAATTCGCTCTACTTTTAATTGTTTCTTTTCTTTTTGGGCGTTTTCTGGCTGGAAGGGGGCTGCACGAAATCAATTCTGCTTTCTGTGTCTGGGCTGTCTGTTTCATCAGCCAAGTAGCGGGATAATCGGTTCTGGGGTTGGGTGGTTGATTATTCCCCAATCTGGACGGAACAGGAGGTCAGCAAGGAAGGTCTGGAGGTCTGGGGAACAAGGTGGACGAGAGGAGAGGTCCGCGTTGCCGATTTCTCGAGAGACCGGAACTGACAGTGGTTGTGTGGGGGCGTTGTGGCTGGTGTCAGTACTACCGTCTGTTCCACTACATATTATAATACTCAATAAGCTCCTGCGTCACATGATTACTATGTGGCCGTCCGCAACTCAAGTGTGTCTTTCCTAATAACTATTACCTCTCACATTTTAAATGACAGGCTTTTCACTTCCCCAAAAATTCGTAAATACTTTTCCTTGTCTCCTCTTTTTCCCTTTCATAATTCTCTACATTTAAGTTAAGGCCCGGCCATGATGTGGGCTTTTGTCCATGACTGGAACCTTCAACGTTAAAAAAATACGGAATGTTACATTAGGACGTCTGGGAGATTATGGTCCAGCAGCTGATCTACTCTACGTTGGTATCAGCCAGATATTTTCTCCTTTAATTAAAGTATTTACAGTCATGACATTTTTAAATAGTTTCTGAGATATATGTCTGGGTATTTCTTGCATAAGTTGATTTGTAACGTGAGAGTAGGGTACGTTGGGGAGCTTTGTGAAGCAACAGTCACTCAAGGACACGAACCAGGTGCTGGGGAAGCCCGGCCTGCCCCTAGAAATCGACTTACGGAGGTGAACGAACATTCCACACAGCCAAGCCCAGGTCACGACACTGACCACAACAGCAGCAGTCCGAATCACTGGGCGAACAGTCCCCTGGATCAGTCGCAAAAAGACTGGTCCTACGTGGAAGATGATTGGGGTGTGGGCAGCGTACGTCATCACCCACCGTCACCATATCTCTGCTGATGGGAAAAGGGCCGGCAGGTTACAAGAGGGAGGTCGTGTGTGTGGCGCGACGGAAGATTGGAATAATCACTGAAACGCTCGATTGTCGAGTGTCTGGAAACGTAGGTCATGAGTGGGCGAATACTTGGGCAAGCAAGTTGTCGAGAGGCAGAGAGCTACCCAGTTCCCTGAAATCCTCCAGCGGGGGAGGATATCAATCTACACACACACTAAGGATTCTCGGGATGATTCCTAAAAGGATGGCGGGTCCGTAAGAAGCCTATAATAAATGCAATAATAATTCTATACACATTATATATATGCATACGGTGAATATTGTCGTTGGGGTTCTGCAGCAGAAACGGCAGCAGTCACAAAAGCAGCAGAAGTGACAACAGCAGCAGCAACCGAGCATACTGGTCCAACCTCTTGTACTCTTCTTATACTTCCGGTGTAAACGTAGACAATTACGCTCGTTTCCCCATTTCTGCGTCCCTCTAGTCTAACATTAGAGCCATCACGAGGCTCCCTTATGGTGGCGCGACGGGGCAGGATTACGACCTGAGGTAGGGAGGCTCCATACCCGAGTGACGGAGGGCGTCTCGTGTCACCGAGCCCGGACAATTCTCCCTGCACGGCACGCGCTGCCTGCGTGATTCATACGGTTCGTATGCTGCCGGCAGCCCTCTGTTGGTAGCTTATGAGAGCGATATGGGCCGGCAGGAAGGCAGGTTTGTCCGAAACCTTCGGCAGTTTTCTCTCGGGAATGTAGGTGCGGTGGTTGCGGGCTCGTTGTCCTCAAGAAAACCACCAAAACAAAACTTGTGGCGTGGACGAGGGAAATCACAGCCCAGAAACGAAGCAGAATCAGGCATCACTGAAGGGTTTTCCCATGCCAGTCAGTCTCTCGAGGCAAATGCAAACGGTATATAACTTAAATGAAATTTTGTGTTTTCGAACGGTTTCTCATAACATTTCGAAAACAGCATTCTTTGGATTTTCCAGTCTTGAACCTGCTGTGGTGGGGGCTTAAGTAGTGCGGCTGGCGATGATCCAGCAGGATCTAATACAAAGGAGAATGGACTCCATGAGCGGATCTGTGTGACTGATGACGTGGTCGACGTTTATTACGTTGGTTCGGGGAATATCATTTCAGTTGTCGGACAGGATAAAGGGCTCCTGTATTCAGGAATCATTTCATGTCAATTGACGTTGCTCTATACCTCATATTCATCGTGTTCCTCCTATGCTATCTAATGGGCATATCATATGGACATAGTATACAGAACTATGACAAAGCCTACTAATGCCTGCTGGTGCATCTATCTGTACATCTTATTCTTATCTACGTTCTGAGCTTTATGCAGGTTTTCATGTTGCAGGCCACAACCATACCTCCAAATGCTATTCCATGTTGGGAAGACGGAGAAAGCTTCATTTCATTGTCGTTAACGGAAGCTTCTCCAAATACATAGTCTTTTTGGAGGGTAAGAGCGATAAAAAGGCGCTTGGGCTTCCTTTGTACAAGAATGGATACACCTAATCAGCCGCACTAGAGGAAAAGGTGGTCTCGTGTCTCATCTCGCAGGCACTTCGCTTGACAAGCAAGCAGACATTAAGACGAAAACCTAATAGTCAACCCAGGATAGTCCTGGAAACATAACGGATTCTACGGTTAATGATGAACTGCAAAACTAGTCATATACAAACAATCAAATCCTACAAGCAACTGTTGAGGAAGTTCGCGTGTGTGGCAAACAAAGTTTTCCATTTTGGGGGTCACTGACATGATGCCACGGCCAACCCCAGAAAAGAGGAAATTTCGAAGCACATTTCAAACCGGAAGTTGACCACAAGCCAGTAATAGAAGACTGTTTGGAGAGAGGAAAAAGAAATCTATGTTATATGTCAAAAACAATTCACAAACGCCATTACCAGCATCACTGCTTTGTCAAAAATTCTTAGGTCTTTTAAAAATATGCATATGTTTTCAGCATAATAGCAGATGAAGTAACAGATTGTCCTAATCAAGAAATATCGTGCCTTTGTGTTCAGCTTGTGGTTTTAACCATACCTAGTCATCCAAGCTACTCTGTAGATTTCATCCCTCTAGCCCGGACTGCTGGGAAGAAAACTGTCGAAGAAATGGTCTTGAGGTGATGGGCGTTCGGGGACAGTCTTAAGCTGGCGCAACAGGTACGGCAAGCGGCAATGTGGGCACACAGGCTCATATTACGGCCTTGAATCCTTGACACTGTAGAGTCACAGCAATTGAAATATACTTAACATTGCAGCAGCTGTTTCATGAAAAGTTAAAGCTTTTCGAGATGTGATTTTCCAAGTACCGGACAATTGCTGCTGATTGAATGCGTACCTCCCTTTAGCAGATGTGAAGGCAAGGGATCTTTCTCGGCACATCGAAGAATTAAAACTTACTTTAGATCAGTCAACATGTAAGAACGGATATCACGACTCATTGATAATGGTACATTATCCACTGACAATTTACTGACAAAATGTGATGGTGAAATGGTTTATTGAGAAACAACCGCAACGCATATTTTCCGGATCTATAATTCTTGACCGACATTTTTTTGCTATCACTACAGCTGGAGAGAATTTCAGGGACGATGTATACTTATATTTGACTGTAAATAATGGGCTTAGAATGGATTACGTGCATTATGCAAAAAAATAAAATTTTAGTTTAAGCATCGCTTTACCACTACTCTCATGGTGGGCAACTACTGTGAGTACAACTTTCCCCATAATGCAACGCACGGAATCTAATTCTTCTGGTAAAAAATACAAAGGCGGACAGATATTAATATCATCCTGCATTTCAGTGAAAAATGCTACAAATCTTCACAAACTTTTTATCAATAAACTGCGGTACTAACTTTACTCATTTTACTTTAAGCAACTTATCTTTTTAAGAAAGTCCTGGTTCTGCCCCTGGATATAATGCCTTAACATAAATATGCTCCAGGATATATAGTTTAGGAGAAACACAGAAAATGATTAAGCATTTGGAAAACGCATACAGAGACCCCTGGAAAATACTATAATATGCTTGGTTTGCATAGATCCCTTCACATTATGGGCAATGATCTTGAGCCAGCAGATATGACAACCGAAAGAGCCATTGAGAAGGCTGAAGTGAACAACACAGAACCAGACGAAAGACTTCATGACCATCGAGCAGAATTTTGTGATGAACAAGACTGTTATAATGGGAAATCTTAACCTACCGGCACCAAAAATGGGGACGGGGATGGGGGTCCCTTTCCAGTAGGTCTGGGCGTGGGATGTACTAAATCTGCGTCATCGCGCCTTAACACAAGTCGTTGAGAAACCAACCCACGACGAGAACATAAGAATATATCAGACTGTTATGCTAATGATGATTATCTTATCTATAATGAATAAGTTGTGGTAAATGCAAAGAATATACATACGTACTTTCAAATCAAGGTTAGACAGAATTCATTGATATCACCATAAAAGAATCCAGTTTTACCACTAATCTTTTCATTTTTTTTATCATAGAATCAACCTGGAGAGCGGATGTCAGACTGACTGGGAACTTTTACCATTCTATGCTTTCTTACCAACTTTGAATAGCACTATCTACTCTCTACACCGCGTTTCTTTTTTTTTTTTTATCTTTTTTCTGCCGGCAGTTGAGCCAGAGGGAAAGGTGAGTGGGGAGGTGCCTTCTGCTTTATCCCGTTTCTACCACTACCTATAAACCATCAGAACATATGACCTCGTTAAGGACCATCAGATCTTATTTGTTCATCCACGTGTCCATACTCCCTCCTTCCCTGAGGTACTAAATTCTCCTTCACCATAATCATTCCCTCCCTCCCTGGCCACAACACCAATTAGCGGCGAAATAGCATTGTACGGTTGAATAAACACCCGCCATTTTTCCCTCTTCTTCCCTTCATTATAACTGGGACAAACTTCCAACTAAACAAAATATTTTCCCGAAAACAAACCACCACAACATCCAGCTATTTCTATCCTGCTAAAGAAAGGTTTGAATTACTGAAACTATGTATGGGGGTTAGTCCTTGTGCATCTGGCAATTTGTGTGTGTCTGCAAACACACACAAGACAAGACCACCTTTTCATGGTCTACATTTCCACTGGATTTCATCAGTATGTACCACAGGAGACAACTCTTATCCCAGTTCCATTTCTGTTGCTAGAGGAGGAAAACACACTACAACATACTGATATACAAGCTGAGGATAAGCTATCAACATTAAACGGAACGTCGGTAAAACGGTAGGTCCGGATAAGTCGTGTCCGGGGACATTAGAGAAAGCAAAAAGTGAAATAGTTAAGCCTTCGACAGCTCTTTCCAATACGTTACTTCACATGGGGAAAGTTACTAAGGATTAGAAGTTGGCCAGTGCAATACCTAAATCAAAAGAAAAAAAAGATAAAAACCTCTGACGAGAAATGATCCCCCAGTCGGCTAGCTTTACGTCAGTGGCTGGTAAACTTATGGAAACCACCATTAGACAAGATTGTAAACCATTTACAGGATCACCGCATTATATAAGATTCTCAACAAGGTTTTCGATTAAATCGTTCCGATCTGCTTGACTTCTGTTATCATATAATCAACAAGTATGACGAAAGTAAAACGCCTGATGCAGTCATCTACATTTTCAGAAAGCATTCGATAAAGTTCCGCCAAAGATTAATAACAAAAGTACATATTACATGGTATCGATAGGGTTAAACATTTGTAGTAAGACAATTTGTTTACAGGCCATAAACAGAGATTATTGATTCATGGTCCAGCTTCAGAATGATTAGCCGTAACAACTGGTGTGTCGTAGCAGGTGACTAAAGAAGGCGGGACAGGGGGGCAGGAAACCCTCCACATCTCGTATTCCAATTTCTAAAAGAAGAAACGGATGAGTGAGTCAAGCGGGGTGTGCTCATCCTCCTTGAAGGATCAGACTGGGATGTCTGAATGTGTGTGGATGTAACCAAGAGGAGAATAAGGGAGAGATAGGTATTATGTTTGAGGAAAGAAACCTGGATGTTCTGGCTCTGAGTGAAACGAAGCTCAAGGGAAAAGGAGGAGAATGATTTGGAAACGTCTTGGGAATAAAGTCTGGGGTTGGTGAGAGGACAAGAGCTAAGGAAGAAGTAGCACTGCTCATGAAGCAGGAGTTGTGAGAGTGTGGGATAGAGTATAAAAAAATAAATTCTAGATTGATGAGGGTAAAACTGAAAGTGGATGACGAGAGATGGGTGATTATTGGTGCATATGCACCTGGTCATGAGATGAAAAATCTTGAGAAGCAAGTGTTTTGGGAGCAGATGAGAGAGTGTGTCAGCAGCTTTTCTGCACGAGACCGGGAATTAATGAAGGGTGATTTAATTGCGAAGTTGAGTAATGTGGCAACTGAGGTATAACTGGTAAGCATGGGATATTTAGTGTTGTGAATAGAAATGGTGAAGAGCTTGTGGATTTGTGTGCTGAAAAAAGACTGACGATGAGGAATACTTTGTTTAAAAAGAGAAATATTCACAAGTATGCATATGTGAGTAGGAAAGATGGTCAACGGGCATTATTAGATTGCGTATTAATTGATTGGCGTGTAAAAGAGAGACTTCTGGATGTAAATGTGCTGAGAGGGCCAGCTGGTGGGATATCTGATCACTATCTTGTGTAGGCGAAGGTGAAGATTTGTAGAGGTTTTCGAAAAAGAAGAACATCGGCAAGAAGAGAGCGGTGAGAGTAAGTGAGCTTGGAAAGGAGAGTTGTGTGAAGAAATAGCATGAGCGATTGAGTGTAGAATGGCAAAAGGTGAGAGCAAATGAAGTGAGGGGGGTGGGTAAGGAGTGGGGTACTTTTAGGGAAGCAAAGATAACATGTCAAAGAGATACATGTGGTATGAGAAAGTTGGAAGGTAGGATCAAGAAGAAAAGTTGTTAATGAAACAGAAAGGAGAGACGTTTGGGCGATACTTACAAGGAAGGAGTGCAAATGACTGGGAGACGTATAAGAGAAAGCGGCTGGAGGTCAAGAGGAAGGTGCAAGGGTTGAAAAAAAAGGCAAACGAGAGTTGGGGTGAGAGAGTATCATTAAACTTTGGGGAGAATAAAAAGATGATTTGGAGGGAGGCAAATAATGTGCGAAAGACAAGAGAACAAATGGGATCATCGGTGAAGGGGTAAAAGGGAGGAAGTGATAACAGGTGGTAATGGAGTGAGGAGGAGATGGAATGAGTATTTTGAAGGATTGCTGAGTGTATTTAATGAGAGTGGCAGATGTAGGGTGTCTGGTCGGGGTGATATGCGAAGTGAGAGAGTCAGGGAGAGTGGTTTGGTGAAGAGAGAGGAGGTGGTGAAAACCTTGAGGAAGATAAAATCCGGCAAGGCGGCGGGATTTGATGGTATTACTGTTGAATTTATTAAGAAAGGGATGACTGTGTTGTTGATTTGTTGGTAAGGATATTCAGTGTATGTATGGATCATGGTGAAATGCCTGAGGATTGGCGGAATGCATATATACTGCCACTGTACAAAAGCATAGGGGATAAAGATGAGTGTTCAAAGTACAAAGACATAAATTTGCTGAGTATACCTGGAAAATTGTATGGGAGAGTATTGATTGAGTGGTTGAAGGCAAATACAGAGCATCAAATTAGGAAGGAGCAGTGTGTTTTAGACCTGATAGAGGATGTGTGGATCAGGTGCTTACTTTGAAGAATATGTATGAGAAATACTTGGAAAAACAGATGGATTTGTATGTAGCATTTATGGATATTTAGAAGGCATATGATAGGGTTCACATAGATGCTCTGTGGAAGGTCATGAAAATAAATGGTGTGGGAGGTAAGCTGCAAGAAGCAGTGAGAAGTTTTTATCGAGGGTGTAAGGCATGTGCACGAGGAGGAAGAGAGAAGAGTGACTGGTTCCCAGTGAAGGTCGATCTGCGGTGTGTGTGTGTGTGTGTGTGTGTGTGTGATGTCACCATGGTTGTTTAATTTGTTTATGGATGGGATGGTTACGGAAGTAAATGCAGGAGTTTTGGAGAGAGGGGCGATTATGCAGTCTACTAGGGAAGAAAGGGCCTGGGAAGTGAGTCAGTTTTTGTTCGCCGATGATACAGCACTGGCGGCTGATTCGGGTGAGAAACTGCAGAAGTTGGCGACGGTTTGGAAAACTGCTCTCTCAACCACACTCTTTTTATTACCACACATCTCTCTTACCCTTACATTACTTACTCGATCAATCAAACAATCTCACACCACATATTGTTCTTAAACATTTCATTTTCAATACACCCATCCTCCGTACAGCCCTCTCTATAGCCCATGCCTCGCAACCATATAATATTGTTGGAGCTACTTTTCCTTCAAACATACCAATTTTTGCTCTCCAAGATAACGTTCTCTCTTTCCACACATCTTCATCGCTCCAAGAACCTTCGCCCCCTTCCCCACTATATGACTCACTTACGCTCCCATGCTTCCATTCGCTGCCAAGTCCACTCCCAGATATCTAAAACACTTCATTTCCTCCAGTTTTTCTCCATTCAAACTCTCACCCAAATTAACTTGTCCCCAACCCCTGCTGAACCTAATAACCTTCCTCTTATTCACATTCACTCTCAACTTTCTCCTTTCACACACACTTCCAAATTCAATCACCAATTTCTGCAGTTTCTTACTCGAATTAGCCAACAGTACTGTATCATCAGAGAACAACAATTGACTCACTTTCCAGGCCCTCTCATCCCCAACAGACTGTATACTCGCCCCTCTCTCCCAAACTCATGCATTTACCTCCCTAACAAATCAAAGAACCATGGGGACATCACACACCCCTACCGCAGACTGACCATCATTGGAAACCAACGACTCTCCTCTTTTCCACTCGTACACATACCTTACACCCCTGATAAAAACTTCTCATTGCTTCAAGCAGCTTACCTCCCACACCATACATTCTTAAGACCTTCCACAAAGCCTCTTTATCAACCCTGTCATATGCCTTCTCCAGATCCATAAATGCTACATACAAATCTAACTGTTTATCTAAGTATTTCTCA
>JAYMFT010008960.1:0-16973 GCA_038088735.1 Panulirus argus
CCTCAACCCTGCTGAACCTAATAACCTTGCTCTTATTCACATTTACTCTCAATTTTCTCCTTTCACACACTTTTCCATACTCAGTCACCAACTTTTGTAGTTTTTCACTCGAATCAGCCACCAGTGCTGTATCATCTGCGAACAACAAATGACTCACTTCCCAGGCTCTCTCATTCCCAACACACTGCATACTCACCCCTCCTTTTTTCATGCATATTTGCCATTTTCTGTGTGAGCAAGGTAGCATTAAGAACAGAGGACTGAGCCTTAGAGGGAAAATCCTCACTTAGGCCCCCTTCTCTGTTCCAAACCTGAGCCAGAAACCCATTTTATTGACCAACCCCGAGAGGTAAATGAACAGCTGGATTGACTGTGGACCGACTGATGCAGTCAGGATTTGAGCCTATGCGCTCAACCCTGGGCAGCCTGTGAAAGTGTCGTGGTCAGAAATGCTAACTGCTGACCCATGGGATATTTCTCATTAGCCTCTGATCACTACATGGGTATGCTTGAAGGAATAGTAGTTCCAACAATATTATATGGTTGCAAGGCATGGGCTATAGATAGGATTGTATGCAAGAGGGTGGATGTGTTGGATATGAAGTGTTTGAAGACAATATGTGGTGTGAGGTGGTTTAATCGAGTAAGTAATGAAAGGGTAAAAGTGATATGTGATAGCAAAAAGAGTGTGGTTGAGAGAACAGAAGAGGGTGTGCTGAAATGGTCTGGACATATGGAGAGAATGTGTGAGGAAAAGTTGACACGAGGATATATGTGTCAGGGGTGGAAGGAACAAGGAGAAGTGTGAGATCAAATTGGAGATGGAAGGATGGAGTGAAAAAGATTTTGAGCCATCACGGCCTGAACATGCAGGAAGGTGAAAGGAATGCATGGAATACAGTGAACTGGAACTATGGGGTATACTGGGGTCGTTAATGGGTTAAGCTTGTTTAGGGGCTCAGTTGTCCATGCTCCATGCACCAGTGTTTAAAATAATTTCTTTTCTGATGTGTTGGCAATGAAATCAAATTACCATTTACATAATGCATTAGTATATACTGCTAAAACTGTGGCTGATTTGATATCAATTAGAGACGATACATAAAAGATATGCATCTTATCTCTTTTCTGATGTGTTTGTAAAATATATCAATATATCAATATACCTAGCAAAAAATGTGGCATAGTTACATCTGTGATATATCACAATTGCCTCCTAGACAGCCAGGCATCTCTTGTACTCACCTGATCAGGAAGCATGATGCACCCTTTCTGTTCAAAGCTGAAGGAGGTTTCAGGAGGTTTTAAGGAAATATTACAATATAAGAATGTGAGTAATACAACCAACACATGCTTAAATGAGTCAGCTTTCCTGCCTTTGCTGTTCACTGGTAAATGATTGCTTGCTGTAACAATTACTAATCAGTGCCATGCACAGCTTTTGAAACATTTTTCACGTATTTCTTAAGTATATTTAGCTTATTTTTCCATGGACATTGTATAAGCAAAACACCTTAGAGTAAAACACAGCTGTGGCTAGGTGTACACTAAACACATGAAAACCCTGAGGGGGTTCATCCACAACTTCTCTGTCTTTCCTATTTTCTACTATCATTTAAGGTATTTCTTTTTTCACACTTGATTGCCATTTCCCATGCCAGTGAGGTAGTGCCAGGAACAGATAAAGAAAGACCAATCTGTTCACATCCATTGTGTAGCTGTCAAGTTGTGTAATGCACTGATACCACAGCTCCCTATCCACATCCAGGCCCCGCAGACCTTTCCATGGTTTACCCCAGACGCTTCACATACCCTGATTCAGGCCACTGACAGCACACTAACCCCAGTATACAAAATCATTTCAATTCACTCTATTCCGTGCACGCCTTTCACCCTCTTGCATGTTCAGGCCCAGATCACTCATAATCTTTTTCACGTCATCCTTCCATCTCCAATTTGGTCTCCCCATTCTTACTGTTCCCTCCACCTCTGGCACATATATCCTTTTTGTCAACCTTTCCTCACTCATTCTCTCCATATGTCCAAACCATTTCAGCACATCCTCTTCTACTTTCCCAGCCACACTCTTTCTTCTTACCACACACTCTCTTACCCTTACATTACTTACTTAATCAAACCACCTCACACCAAATATTGTACTTATACATTTCATTTCCATCACCTCCACCCTCCTCACTTGTAGAACCTTCTCCACAGCCCATGCCTCACATCCATATGATATCGTTGTGATTACTATTCCCTCAAACATGCCCATTTTTGCCCTTCCTGATAACGTTCTCTCTACACTTTCTTCAGCACTCCCAGAACCTTCACCCCCTCCCCTACCCTATGACTCACTTCCGCTGCCATGTTCACACCCAGATATCTAAAATACTTCACTTCCTCCAATTTCTCTCCATTCAAACTCACACCTCAACTAATTTGTCCCCCAACCTTGCTGAACCTAACAACCTTGCATTTATTCACAATCATCCTCAACTTTCTCCTTTCACATGCTCTTCCACACTCAGTCACCAACTTCTGTAGTTTCTCACTTGAATCTGCCACCAGTGCTGCATCATCAGCAAACAACAACTCACTCACTTCAAATGCCACCTCATCCTCCACAGACTGCATTACTTGCCCCTCTCTCCAAGACTCTCACATTTACCTCCCTCACTACCCCATCCACAAACAAATTGAACATATATTTTTGTATGGTCTGTGTAATTTTGGTGGTTTAATACAGTTATTAACCTATTTTGGCCTTCATGCCTTTAACATACAGATTCATTCTGTACTTGAAGAATTATGTACGTTTTCAGATATGCTTACAT
Source organism: Panulirus argus (assembly GCA_038088735.1). Lineage (NCBI taxonomy): Eukaryota > Metazoa > Arthropoda > Malacostraca > Decapoda > Palinuridae > Panulirus > Panulirus argus. The sequence goes on from JAYMFT010008960.1 coordinate 2,838, forward strand.
TTGCTGGCACTTCTGTACGAGAGGCTGTAAGATGGCTGAGCGTAAATGCTGGTGAAATAATGCAGGTGAATGGCGGGCCAAATAATGAGCTGCTTCTACTGCCAACTCCTGCAGCACAAATGGCGACACTACACTATTCACCGAGCACATGCAAAACTGCTGGAGGTACTGCTGACCTGAAAAATGTACATGATCACTAAGTGATTATACAAGTTATAATCTGAAATGTAAATAAATACACTAATGAATAATATCCACCAATGCCAATTACATACGACCTTCCTGTACTGGTTAGAGTGGTAAATGAAGCACCAAGGATCCTTATGAAAAAAAAAAATCAAAGTGTAACCATAATTTCTAAAACATACAGCTAGATGAGTAAAGAAATTACATATCATGATAATCCTTATGTACACAAAATAACTATTACCAGACTAACCTATACATGGACTGCTGGCATTCTGTCCACAAATATACCATCTCTCCTTGCCACAAACAACATTTCACACCACTTAACTTATACAACTTATTTTTTGCAACACTAGATTTTTCCTGTGGTGGGCACTATTTGCTATTTCTGCCTTTTGGCAAAATGGTAAGAGCAATAGACAGTAGGAGGGAGCAAAGATTAAACAGGAGCATTAGGTAGAAGTAATAGGTTGGAACATTAGGTTGACACATCAGGTAGTAGTAGTTGGTAAGAACATTAGGTAGAAGCCTCATAAAATACTGTGTTAGAATTGCCCTCTGCCTGTGGCCTGTTAAGGGTGAGGCTCTAACGGCTAAAAAGCGGCACTAAGAGTTCATCAGCTGTGGAGACTCTTGCTAAGGCCACCACTCTGAAGAAGTTCCTGAGGGGAACAGACATCAGCGTAGATTGATAGATAGACGGACACAAAATATAGCCTATGAAGAATTAAAAACATTAGTATGCATAAGCAGAGCCCTCTAACCATCTGAGAATGCACTTCTTCAGTGGAAGGTTAAACACCATTTCACTCCTAACATCACTGAGGGTTCATAAAACCACCATAACACCCAATGATCGAACAGTAACCCATTTAGGCCTTTGGTGCAATTGTACAATGATGAGATGGTGACAAGCTGACAGCCAACCTCATCACTCACTAACCAATGGGAGTATATTAATATCTGGGCCCTGGGATTGTTATTGCCAAGTCTACAGAAATGATTTTTTGATATGAAATAATTGGATGATCAAGGGGCTCTAACTATAGTAGAAAAATTTTTCTAAACTTCAAAAACTACATTTCTCACCTACAGACAGGGCCCTGTAAGCATCTGAGATGATATCAACAAAATGGAGAAACATTACGGAAATTTTACGGAAAAACTTTAAAATAATTTTAGAAACTACTTTACCCTTAGAGGAAACTTGGCCAAGACTTACTAATGGAATTACATTCAGATCTCCATAAAAAAGGTAAAACAGGTCTCAGCACCACTTACAAATATCTTTGGTTCTTGCAGACAGACCAACTGTGAAAAAAGTACTGTGCTAACCTCTGGATCCAAAATGAGTGTTTTCTAAAAATAATGCATTATGATCCCACATGTGTAGTTCTATATGAGTAAATTATAATTTTTTAAAGAAATTTTGAAAAAATCTTTGCCCATAAAAGATGAACTGCAGCTCCTATAAATCTCACATCTACATACAAAATGAATTTCACAAACTCTTCTTATTCATTATGAAGCTAAAAAGAACAGTTTTCCTCAAAAAATGTTATCAAGTCTCATTGTAAAAGATCAAGAACCTTCGAAAGCTTCCATCTTGGCTGTGAAGCGGATGACTGAGGTTTCCCAAGAAGATGGATCCTACCTATGCATTCTACCTCTACCCTTCATTATTCTGTTAAGGGACTTGGATGTGATGGGACCGAAGGGTGATGAACTGAAACTGTAAGTTCTTGAAACTCCCATTTATTACAACAGACAGATAGACTAACGTGAGAGCATCAGATTGCATCCGGTGCTCGTCACTCCTCAGTGGGTACTGCCATTCGCTCATGCAACGCGCATGCGTGGCGGGAAAGCAGCAACGTTGCCACGATACAATGTAAACTTTGAAATCCAGCCAGCAGTCATACAATGTGCATCACCGATACTTGATATCTACACACCTCCCTCCCCCTTTATGCTCGTAGAACAGTCTCAAGCGGAACATTGACTTCTTCAAGCGAGTCGGGGTGAACGACGAGGGGCATTGGGAGGGTTGAGTGACGGCTCTTTCCTGGCCAGAGCAAGGGGACACAGGGACTTGGCAGGAGGGGTCATCACTTGTATTAAACACTAGGCATAGATGTCTTTGCTTTCTACACCAAACGTGACCACTAGGAAGGTGCACCTCGTACTGCCTTGGCCCAACACGATGCTGACCATGTCCCATCGTAGCATAGTGGTGTCCTGTATTCTGACTCACTGGCCAATGGTGAACTTGGTTAGAGGGTGGGCATGAGAGTTGTAGCAGCTCATGACCTGGTCTGTGTGGGCAGCAGTACGACGGTCGTAGTCCTCAGTCTTAGTTTGCCACTTGTCCCTGAATGACGGTGTGGGCCCGAACACAGGTGCGGAGAGGGTGACCATAAAGAATCTGCGAAGGGGAGCATCCAGCAGGGTTCAGGGTGTTCCAAAGCTCTAGCAGTCCTCTACCAAAGTCTTCGCAGTAGATGTTTTCTGATGGGGCGGTCTTGAGGATAAGATGTTTGCTTGCTTTTTCTGCCACTTCTGCATGTCCGTTAGACTGAGGGTAATGTGGAGGAGTAATGAGTTGGTAAACACCCCAGCGGTTGGTAAGGCGTTTGAAGTCTTGGCTGGAGAATGGGGGACCTCCGTTGGTCTGTAAGCAGAGGGGAACACCAACCTCACGGAAGGAGACATAAAACATTCTTGTGACTCAGGCTGCGGTTGTGTCACGTCCATAGGGAACAGCTACAGACCAGCATAAAAGTCGATCAGCAATAACAAGGAATGACTTCCCTGCGACTTGAAAGAAGTCAGCTGACACACTTTCAAAAGGCCAGGACGGGTTGTTGTCGCACATGTAGGGTTCCTGTTGCTTGCTGGGGAGAAGCTGTTGGCAGGCATCGCAGGCTTTTACTGTACTCTTTATATCGGCGTTGATGCCTGGCAAAAATACTGTCTGTCTTGCTAGGCGTCGAGTAGCTTCAATCCCTCAGTGGCTGTCATGGAGGCAAGCCAAGGTGCATCTATGGAGGGCTGCAGGGATGACAACCCGGGGCCCACACAACACTAATTCTCCATCCGTGTAAAGGCTGTCCCACAGTTTCCAATACGGGAGGGCAAAGGTATGGAGGTCATACTGGTTGGTGGGAAACCCATTGGAGATGTAGTGGACGAGGTGACTGTAGTGTTGATCCTGAGATGCAGAGGTGCAGAGCTCCTGTAGGGTCCTATCTTCTTTGAGGATGGGTCTAGCCTGGTCGTCGGTGGATGTGGCGGTGCTGGCGACAATGCACCTGACATGGGCAGTCAAGGTGGTGCAGTCTTCCTCATCTTCAGGAGCAGGGAGGCTGGTTGGGGAGCGAGACAGGGCGTCTGGTATACAGATTTGTTTCCCCATGTGCCAGACTGCAGTGAAGATGTAGGGGACCATTTTCACCTTGAGGCGTTGTAGGCATGGATTCTCAATGGCATGTCCAGACAGGTATAGGCAGCACTTAGCCATGGCCCAAGCGACCGCAAGTAGCTCCAGCTCTATGGTGGCGTAGCGAGTTTCTGTGTCCGTTAGAAACTGAGAGCCACACTGGACGAGACACATCTGACCGTGGCTGTTGTCTTGAAGTAGGGCGTAGCCTAGTCTGTACAGGCATGAGGCGTTTGTTTGCAGGATCATGGGCGAGGCTGGGTTGAAAGGTGCCAGGACAGGTGGTGAAGTCAGAGCTGCCTTGACTTTCTTGAATGCTTGCTCATGCTTGGGGGTCCAGATGAAGGAGCGTTTGGGGCTCATGAGTGGGCGTAGGGGTTGTGCTGCAGCTGAGATGTCTGGAGTGAAGCCGGTGAGTTGATTGACGAGACCCATAAATGACCTGAGGTTCGTGACATTGGATGGCGTAGGGAAGTCACGTATAGCGGATACCTTGTCGGGGTCTGCTGCAATGCCGTTGGGTGATAGGATGTAACTGCAGAAGTTAACCTGAGGGGCAGCTATGGTGAACTTTTCCTTGTTGATGGTGATGCTGTATTGATGGCACCCGGTCAGCATTTGGTGTATGTGTTGTAGGTGGGAAGGGAGATCCTTGTCGAACAGAGGGACGTCATCTACGATCTTTACAAAGCTGGAGATGCCTCGTAGGGCCATATCTCCAAGGAGACAGTAGGCATCACCTGTTGCCGAAAATCCCATCAGGCCACAACATTGCTGGAACCTTCTGTACGGAGTTATGAACGAGGTCAGATGGAAGTCCTCATCCGCTAACTCCATCTGCCAGTAGCCGTGTAGGGCATCCGCTGTGGTGAAATACTTTGCAGTAGGAGAGATGCTGCGGACGGCGTTGAGGGGCGTGGGCAATGGGTGTGTAGGGCGGGCGACCGGAGAGTTTAGGAGGGTGTGATCCACAGTGATGTGGACACCTTTGGCTTTGGGTACCAGGACGATGGGGTGGCACCATTCGGAGGGTTCGTTGCCTGCAGGCGTGATGATTCCTTGTTGTACTAGGGAGTTGAGTTCTTCTTTCACTTGATCCCTGAGGGCGAATGGAATGAGCCTAGGCGTATGAACAGCGAAATGTGTAGTGCCAAGTTTCAGGTGGATCCGCATTGGAGGACCTGCCATTTTCTTTAGTGGCTGGGTCTGCAGATCTGCCTTGGAGACGAGGACGTTGCTGAAGTGGCGGAAAAAATAGTCCTTTGCAGCTGCGGGCAATGTCATGGCGGAGGCAGGAATCTGGGAACATCTGTTGACATGTGTAACCTTGAGGATGGGCTTTGGGAAGTCTGGTGGTACTATGGTGAGGGCTCAGCAATGTCCACGGGAGAAGAGGGCGGTCTGGATACCCTCATGTACATGTATGGTGGCTAGGCACAACCTGTTGCCGAGGCGAAGTGTTGCCTGGAAACATTCCACGGCTGGCATCATGGAGGATCCATCCACTGTTAAGACGTCCGTCATGGGTGGAAGTGAAAGTCTTGACTGGGGTATGAGGAGTGCATCCAAGTATGTGGTGCCAATCACTGTGATGTCTGCACCTGTGTCAGGGATTAGCTGGAGACGTGATGAGATGTCACCGAAGGACAGGTGCGGGGGACTCGTTATCTGAGGTGGCACCCACGAGACAGCAGTTGGTGTGTGACTTGGTAGATGACGAAGGGCGGGGTCCACTTGAGCGTGAAGATGAGGCTGGAGACCCGGTCCGATTTGTCATGGTAGACCTGCACATCTTAGCGAAGTGTCCCTGTTTCTGGCAGACAGTGCACTGGGCGTCCTTAGCAGTGCATTTCTGGGTGTGGGGCCAATGACCTGTACGTCTGCAGTTAATGAAGGTGGTACCCGTGGCTGGGCTCTGTCCAGAGTCGTGCCTGCGAGAGCAGTACTGATGGAGCACTGTTGGTTGATCGCTGGTCTGTAGACTGGTGAGAATGCTGGTCTGGAGAATGATGATAAGTCTACTTCTGCAGGCGCTGGTTCCTCTTGTATGAAGATACTGCGCAGGTCTGGCTATGAGCAGATGCAATGACTGATGCAGTTGCTCGTGTGGACTCGTAAGAGCAGCAGCAGGTCACAAAGTCTGCGAGGATGGATGATGTTGGAGGGGGATAAGGCATTGTATTAAGTCTTCGTCCCTCACACCCATCAAAATTACCATCTGCAATTGCTGTTCAGCGCAGGAAGTGGGGTTGCCAATGCATAAATCAATTTTGTCGGCAAGGTCCTTTAGATGTGTGTAGTAGCGCACAAACGATTCTCCCACAGCTTATTTACAGGACAACAAGTCCCTGTGGCATAAGGCTTCATTTCTGAGGCTGTGAAAGTGCCTATGTAGGGCATCCAACACCTCCGTGTGGGAGAGTGATGTGTCGCGAAGGATGCCCAGTGTATGCGCAAGCAGGCACTGAATGTCTAGGGAGATGCAAGTCCTTAGGTGGATCAGCTGGGCAGTTTGATGCAAGCTGTCGAAGTCCAAGTATGGCTGCATAGTCTTCAAAACGGAGCCTCCACTGGCGAAACACTTGATACGTTGCATCTTGTTGTAGAAGAGGAGGGGGGTGTACCGTAGGCTTGCTAGAAACCGTGGGTGTATGTATGTGTGGGGCAGGAGGTGCAGGTGTGGTGTCAGGTTGCTGGGTTTGCTGAGACTGTGATGGTGCAGCCAGCTGTCCTTATAGCAATGTAAAAAGACCCATAAATCGCTCCATTTGATGTCTGAATACCTGCTCTTTTCATATCCGTCGAGCTTGCTCTTGTAAGCTGGAAGTGTGAAGAAAGTTTATAAGATGCAATATTGTGGTCGCCTGTTCTGTTGGGAGTCAGAGGAGGAGGAAGGGTGGGGCTGTGAGCTGTGAGGAGATGCGTGGATCCATCGTCTCCATGCGGATCATCTGTCTGATCCGTGCCATTTTGATCCACAAACTCAAATGGCTGTTCCTCTTGCTGAGCCATGTTAAGTTGGGTATCCTCGGAGAGCTTAGGATCTGTAGAGTGCTATGGAAATGTCCAGTTCACTGTAAGTAAACGCAGGAATGCACCAGGAGAAGTTGAAATAAAATTATCAAGCTGTGAGCAAGCGAGTGGAGGTGGCTGCGTGCATACGTGTGTTGCAGTGGTGGGCGGGGCTTAGTCAGTCAGAGCAATATGGCACCTGGCTTGAGTGGAGATGCACCACGGAGTCTCTGAGACATGCCATTTTGAGCAGGGAGTTCGCAGCTCGCAATACCACACTACAATGTAACACTGTAACGCACTGACACTCTAACACTGCACTGCACATACATTGTAGCACTCCTGGAGACACTATAACACACCAGAAACACTGTAGAGAGTATCCTGGGTCTCTGAGAAATCCAACGTGCGAGCTGAGAGGTAAACACTGTGTAATGGCGGACTCCTGCTTGAATTTTGTAATTTTGGGCCTGGCTGATTGAAGTCTCTGTCTAGGGAGCGGCTACTCACTGCGCCATGGATGTGATGGAACTAAAAGGTGATGAATTGAAACTGTAAGTTATTGGCACTCCCATTTATTTACAGTAGACAGATAGACTAACGTGAGAGCATCGAGTAGCAACCGATGCTCATCACAAATCAGCAGGTACTGCCACTCACCCACGCAACGGGCATGCGTGGTGGGAAAGCAGCAACGTTGCCACGGTACATTGTAACTTTGAGATCCAGCCAGCAGTCTTACAATGTGCGGCACCGATATTTGATATCTACACAAGTAGTAGGTAGGAACATCAGGCAGGAGCTTTAGGTGGAAGTAGTTAGTTGGAACATTAGGTAGGAGCTTCTGCAAACACTGTGCTAAGAGTTCCCCTCTGCCAGTGGCCTGTTAAGGGTAAGGCACTGAAGGCTAAGAAGTGGCACTGGATTTCACTAGTTATGGAGAAACTACTGTCATGGCCACCCTTTTGGGAGGATTTCTAGGTGGAAACAGGCATCAGAGATGTCGATAGAGAAGAAGAGACGGGGAAAGTATTAACAGATTTTGGAGGAAGTGAAAAACCTGTCTTTTAAAATGAGCGAGGTCATAGTTAGTGGGAATGACGTAAGAATGTAGATAGTTCCAAAGCCTCAATTTGTAGGGAAAGAAACAGTTATCAGAACAGCCCACCCTTGAGTTGCCAATGGCTACACAGTAATCATGTGACACAGCAACTTGCCAAATGTTGTGTGGTCCAGCTAGTGGTGGGGGTACACAAGCATCCACCTCTCAGGAGTATAAACCAAAGTAATACCAGTAGAAGAGGGAAGGTAAACCAACATTGCAGTGTAGGGCAAAAGGGTCAGGTTTTAAAATTAGCCTGGGAGAGTTTACAAGTCAGACTGCTTTTGACTCAACTGTGTCAAGTAAGGATGCAGGGCTAGAACCACCCCAGATGTTAGAGCAGTACTCCATACAAGGATGAATGAGTCCTTTGTGTAAACTGAGCAACTGTTCTAAGGAAAACAAAATTTTGATATCCTAAACAGGACTCCCAGTTTCTTGGAGACAGACTTTAGCTACTTTTGTAATGTGGGGTTTCCAAGAAAGAATGGATGTTACAGTAATTCCAAGTATGTTCATCGAGTCAAGAGGTGGAATCACAGAACGGTCAAAGGAGAGACAAAAGTTGTGAGGAGTTTTTAAAAGAGGAATGGGTAGAAACTGGGTCTTGGATTCTGTAACTGGATTTCATCTACCCCACTGAGATGCCCTGATCAAGTCTGAGTTTATTGAGGAAGCTGTTTTGAGACAAGATGTAGATCAAGTGAGAGAAGGAGCAGAATTGAAGGATTTGGAGGAATGTAGTGTTGTGTCTTCAGCTTATGAGCTTATTCCTAATAGATGTGCTTTTCTTCTGTATGGGGGCAATGCTACTTTTTTTAATGTCATAATAATGAGCAGCTACTGAAGTATTAGACACATGTTCAGATTTATTCAGTTTCTTGTTCTGGCTGACTTATTGTAAGAGTACCTGTTGGATACTAGTTGGTGACTAGTTCAAGTGAGCAGAAGTGTAGAAATATGTGAGATGAAAACAATTTGTCCTTACACTTCGAATGCTAGCAGAGAATTGGCACTGCAGGTAGCATGACATGTGCAGCATTGGCACCCTGCAGGACCAGGCTAGGAGGACTTACAATATATTTTGACAGTTCATGTTATATTAAAAAATGAGGTTAATTTAGGTGCCCACGATATATGTAAAATTACAGTAATCCCTTGATTTGACAGACCCAGATGTAACAGATTTTGGATATAATGTACTGGGCAGATAATGATACATTAATTAATGATAACTGAAAAGATTAGAAAAATAGAAGTATCTCAAACGCTACACCAAGCATATTTCATATTGCACTTGTTTTTGGTAGTGTGGGGTAGACTCGCTTTGTTTCTGCCTCAAGCTATCTTGCTGTCAGGTTGTATGCAGAGACTTGTGACTCTAATTATTAAATAATTTTACAATCCTTACAATTCAGAATGGCATCAAATGATAGAGTAAAATGAAAGCCTGTGAACTGTATATTGTATCAAAAAATGGTTACATTCGATTTAACAGACTTTCGGCATTAATGGACACTCCCTCCCCCTATTAGCCCTTTAAATCGAGGGGTATATCAGATCGAGCTTTATCAAGAGATTACTGTACAATTAGTTGAGACACCTACTCACACAGATGACATATTAGATTTAGTTTTAGCTACAAATGAGGATCTTGTTAAAGTGTTCCAAGTTAGAGAAGAGTTTGGTATAAGCAATCACTGGCAAATTACTAAAGTAATGCTGGTCAACATGGGGATCATGAAAAAATACCAGATTTTAGACATTTAGATTTTAGAAAACTTCAGATTGCTCTTGACAAGCACACTTAGGATAATATCATTGATAAAGATGGTATGGATGTAACTTCAGTTAAATGCTCAAATCTCTGGAGGGAACACATGTGCCAACATGTAGTAGAGTATGTTGCTGAAAATAACAGAAGAAACCGTAAGGAGTTTTATGGCTATCTTTGAAGGAAGAAAGTCATTACCCAGTCACTTAGTTCATTAATAATGGAATTTAGTGACAAAAAAGACTTGGGCAGCGAACCAAAAAATGATTTTTTTGCATCTTTATTTATAATTGAAAACACTCCTCATGGCCTAAATCCAACTCCATTGCTGTTTAGATAGGAAAATATTTTGCAACATATTGACACAAGTTGTAAGATATGCTGTCAGCACTGATTGGTATAGAAATAAATAAGACAGCTGGCTTTAATAAGTTTTATCCGTGGATAATGAAAGGGGTAAAATGAGAACAGTAAACCCTTGGCTTTTCTTTTCAGTTAGTCATTTGATGCAGTGAAAGTTCCAGTGGAAATGGATGCTTGCTAATATAACACCAGTTTTTTAAAAGGTTGTAGATCACTGCCCAGAAATTATCATCCTGTTAGATTAATGTCTTTAGTTGGTAAACTTATGGAAATTATCATTTGAAATAAGATGGTAAACTGTTTAGAGGACCAACACTTGATAAAGAGTCTTATGTTTTTTTTTTTTATGAAACTGCTCATGTCTGAAAATTCTGCTTGATTTCTTTATTGACATGAACTTGTATGAGGAAGGTAAAACAGTTGATGTTCCCTATCTAGATTTTCAAAAAGCATTTGATAAAGTTCCAAATCATAGGTAACTAACAAAAGTTAAGTTTTGTGGTATAGATGGGGTTGTACTTCGGTGGTTAGGATACTGATTGAGTGGCATTAAACAAAGAGCTGTGATTAATGGTCTGGCCTTTGAATGGTTACACAAGGATCAGTCTTATGACTGGTTCTCTTCCTTGTATATATTAATGATTGATAATGGGCTGCATTTTAAGATATTGAAATTCATAGACAATTCTCTGGAAATAAATCTACAAGAGGAATTAAGCACCTGCAATGTCAGGCAGACTTAAACAAATTGATGGATTGGGCTCACAGGTGGCAAATGAATTTTCGTATCACAAAGTGCAAAGTTTTACATATTGGTTGTAAAAATGAAAAGGCAGTTAGGGTATGAATTCTCTTGAACCACAATGTGTGCAAAGTTTTACATATTGGTTGTGAAAATGAAAAGGCAGCTATGGTATGAATTCCCTCGAACCATGAAATGTAACTGAGGAAGAAAGCTTGGGTATAGTAATCCCTCATATCCTAAACAAAAGTAAGCAGTTTACCGAAGCAGTTAAAAGAACAAACAAAATTGTTGGGTTTATATGTAGGGCTATTTAATTCAAGTTTAAGGGAAATTTTTCTTACTAGTACATTCTCAGCTTTGATATAGTGTTCAGTTTTAGTCATCCTACTTGAAAAAAGACATACTAAAGATATAACAAGCTACTTAAGGATAGATTTGCCTTATTTTACTCTTAGTAATGGTTACAAACTTACAGGCAAACCTTTACCTGGAAAGATGATATACCTTTTGTTCTCGGGATTGTTAATAAGTGGAATGATTTATCAAGTAGAGTGGTTGAGAGCAGTACCATACATACATTCAAGAATTGTTTGATGAATATTATGTTACATGAAAAGATTACTGTATTTTTCTGTTATAGATATCTATTTCTTGCCACTCTTACCATGCTGATCTTTTATTATTTTTCACCTGGAGGAGGCCAGAAAACAAATGCACATGAAAAGGGTTAAGAAGAGGTTAAACAGTTACTTATATGAAAGTTTTTCCACTTACCATAAAGTTGATGATTTGTATGACTGAACTGAAATGTTGTATGTCCTTTATCCATCTTGTTCAACTGAGAATGGTGGTAATAGGTACATGAATGGATATAATTTTTTCTTGTTTTTTTCTGATTAGTATCTAGATGCTTTTGATGAATTAAGTATTTTGTTAACTAGTGAATCATTCATCTTTACAGGTGTACCGAGATGCTGGTTTACAGCACAGCAAGCATCCTATCGTTGAAGGACTGCTTTATGACAAACTTTGCAAGATTGGTAAACACAAGCTTAGAGATGAAGTGCGAAGGATGGCATTAAGTATTGCAATTTCAGTAGGTGTCTCCTTTGGTTTGTGATTTACAAATATGATATATTGTATAATATTGATTTTGAGATCTTTTTAGCTCTTGACAGAGCTAGAATGACAGCCTTATGGTAATTAAACTACATGAATTTGTGTAAGAAAATCTTATGACTCAGTGAGTAATCAGTAGAAACTGTTGTCATTAGCATGTGAAACCAAGTAGAACCCTAACTTGCTCTGATATATCTTGCTGAGGATTGTTCAAAAATTACATGATAAAACTTGGGATTTTGTTGTTTTTGTGCCCGATGTAAACTTCTACAGACTGCCACTCGGAAAGATAAATGAATGAAGTTTTCCAAGAAATACAATGTTTAGGAACAGGAAACATGGAGAACATGTTTTGGAGTGACTTGTCAACATTTGCAGTGACTGGAAACACCAGAGGGAGGGAGTTCAGGCCACCCCACTTTGACTGTACCTGCTGAAGTACACAGAAAAGACAGTAAAACACCCTCCTTATCTTATGGTTTGGGGTTGTTTAACTACTATGATGTTGGTGATTTGGTAATCTTACCCAAGAATGTGAAAGTGAACCAGGAAGTACTTAGATTTACTTACTGACCATTTATAAGATTCAGTGCAAAGGCAAAATATATATACAAGATGGGGCCCCCCACCACATTGATAGGTCTTTTAGGCAGTGGCTGAATAATACTGAAGTGACCTAAACCCAGTTGAAAACCAGTGGTCCATTGTTAAGCAATGATTACATGATATGGACATGTTTTCTTTACCAAAGCTTGAGTGGCAGTTAAGCAGCTGTGTGGTAGTTTTTCCAGAGCTACTCAGAAACCTTGCTGACTGTTTTCAACAGGCTACAGGATTATGCCAAAAGGAATCAGAATGTTGCAAATTATAAATTATATTTGTAAGTGTTAATTTGATTTATAAGGCCACTTAACCATAAAAAAAAAGTTTTTTAGCTTGCAACTTAAATTTTGGCACAGACTATAAGTAAGGTGGAAAATGAGTCTTTGAAGGATTCTGGGAGACAAATCTCACAGTGTGAAAAATTATATAGATAAAACCATTGATCTGGTGTATGGAGTTGTCATATGGCCATGTAGAAATGTATGGTATGTCAGAGTTAGATACATGCTTAAGACTGAAACTTTTAGATTTTGCACAGGCCACTCTTTTGAATCCAAGATACAAACTAGATTAGATGTAGATTGAAAATGATATTAAAGATGAGCATGACATTAAAAAGGTGAAGTTTGCATTTATATAAGAATTTTTAAATTTCAGGTATCTGATAAAGAATTCCAACCAACTGTAACTTGGCTTGACAACTTTATGCGGCGCTTTTGTCTCTCAAAGAAAAAAATGGGTTTTCACAGCTCAGCCATGTTGAAGCAAAAGGTATTTATATTTCAATTAAAATACAAACATTGCAAGTATCATTGTTGCCAGTGATTACCAGTAGCTTTTGCCCATTATTGTCTCTATATCCATTTTTTTTCATCTATTTTCCATATTTCTATCACACTTGCAGCTTTGCCTTGGTCATAACTTAAAAAGACTAGATTGGATACTTAACAAAACTTTTACAGTTATCTTACAGCATCTAATGAATTCAGTAGCATAAAACCCATAACTGTGGATTGGATTTTATATAGGTTATACTCCTTATGTAAAAACATAACCTGGAACTTAACCTGGCTCATAACTTGAAGAAAATGAAAACTTTGGCTTAGCAAATTTATACTGCACAGATGTTTTATGATGTTTTCATAACATTATTGCAACCCATTATTTTTTTTTCCCCAGTAACTATGCTTCACTGCAAGTGATGCAAATGTTCCATGGAATACCTTTTCTTGATTTTATAGGGATTATCGTTAAGCAGCCTGAATGTGTCCTGTTAGCCTCGGAAATAAAATCGTGCTCTTCAGTTAGACGTGGACATAGCCTTAGCCGTACATATATTATTATTATTTTTATTATTATTATTATTATTATTATTATTATTATTATTATACTTGATCATTCTTTCCTGTGTTAGTGAGGTAGTGCATGGAAACAGATGAAGAAAGAAGCATTTACTTGCATACACACATATATACATACATGCACATATATGCACAATACATACATATACATACCAACATATACATACATTTACATACACATGCATATACACATGTACATATTCATACTTGCTCACCTCTGTCCATTCCTGACGCCACCCTGCCCCACAGAAAATATCATCGCCACCCCCTACGTCAGTGAGATAGTGCCAGGAGACAGACGAAACGGCCACATTCCCTCACACTGTCTCAAGCTGTCATGTGTAATGCACTGAAACCACAGCTCCATTTCCACATCCAGGCCCCACAGACCTTTCCGTGGTTTACCCCAGACGCTTCATATGCCCTGGT
>JAYMFT010008971.1:0-31754 GCA_038088735.1 Panulirus argus
TGGTTATCAGTTTGTTAGATCATCATAACAGATTTAAACGATTGCCTCTACCACCTTTTCAAAGCGTCATCATCAAACGCCAAACCGATACTAACTGATCTGTAAAGAATCTTTTCAATTATTCCAAAAAATTCGTTATCATAACAAACTTTACAGACTGTCATAACTATCATTGCATCTTGTCCTTATAAACATCAAAAAATCTTTCTCTTCAATTTTTGTGTTACTTTCCAGATTTCATTCATTACATTTTCTAGTTCGTCGTAATCGACTAAAATGATCGTCTTGAATATCTTTTCAATCATCATCATTTGCCATAATCGTACCAAATGAACTCTATTCAAGATTTCTCATTACTTCAAAATTTTTATTCTTTATAATCAAGTTACAGAGTATTATGACTAACGTCATAAGTTGTCCAAATATGTATATATATCGTCATATTCCCCTTCACATATCATGTATCGTTAATTTTCAGATCGTTTACATTAGTTTTTCAAGTCATATTACAAAAGTGCTATAACCGTTTTCTTAGCTTCTCAATTAATTGTTATCAGTGTGTTTAAAAATGATAACCGGCTTTAATGATCGTCTTTACCAACTTCTCAAAAGGTCATCATCTACAGCCAAAAATCATGCAAACTTTTATCAATACAATTTTCTTGGCTACTCTAACAAATCCCGTCCTCATAACCAAATATACAGAATGTCATGAATAACTTCATATGTTCTACTCATAATCATATCACATCGAGTTATTCATCTTTTCATATCATCACTATCTAATTTTAAAATCATTTTCATTAGTATCTCAAGTTATATGAAACAACTGCTAAAATCTTTTCATAACTCCTCAGATCCTCTTTATTTGTGTGTTCCATCGTCCTAAGCGACTTAAATGATCGTCTTTCCATAAATTCGCAGAATATCATCATCAATTCCCAAAGAAGTATCAGCTGACATATGTAAAATCGACTGTATTCATAACTTCTCATATCGTCATTTTCAGGTTTCTAGATCGTGATAATGTACATCTTTTGTCATCATGACCAGCTTTATATATTCATCCTTTAAGATCCTTTTGAATTACTTTTCAGATCATTTTCATTATGTTCTTAATTTACATTAAACAGTTGTAAAGAAAGTTTGAAAACGTTTTAGATGATGATTTTCCGTATGCTAGATTATCATAACATATTTAAATGATTACCTTTACCAACTTTTCAAAGTGTCATCATCAACGGAAAAACCCATACCATTAGACCTCTAAAGAATATTCTCGACTGTTCCAAGAAATCGCGTTGTCAAAAACCTTACAAACAGTAATGAATAATCATATAAGATCGTAATATTCAGTTTTTCAAATCCTCATGAGCTTCATTTCAAATCGTTTTCATTATGTTCTTAAGTCATATTGAAGAACTGCTACGACCGATCATGGTGTTAGATGGTGTTAACCGACATAATTAATTGTCTTTACCAACTTTTCAGAGCATCATTATCAACTGACAAAATACTTCCACTTGACTACAATATATATATATTAAGTATTCCAGCAACTTTCGTTGTTATAACTAATTTATAGATTATCATGACTAACTTTTGATTCGACTTTTCATATCCTTTTTAATTACTTTTCAGATGGTTTCCATTAGTTTCTCAGAACTTATTATGCAACCACGAACGGTTTTATAACTTCTCAGATCGTCATTAGATCATAAACAACTTTAATGATTGTCGTTGCTAACTTTTCAGGGAGTCATCATCAACTGCCACAATTATACTAATGACCTTTATATAATGTTCTTTAGTATTCTAACCACTTTCGTTTTAATAATCAACATTACAGAGTGTTAACACTAACTTCATACCTCTCCTTATAAATATCTCAACTAATGGTATTCATCTTTTCAGATCTTTTTGTGCTACTTATTAGATTTTTTTAATTTGCTTCTCAAGCCATATCAAACAATTGCTTCGATCGTTTTCGTAATATCTCAGATCGCCGTTATAATAATATTTCCGACTTAAAGGATGGTTTTTCATTAACTTCTCAGAATGTCATCATGAACTGGCAAGATCGACCATCCGACCTCTACAGAATGTTCTTGACTATTCGAAATCCTTTTTTCCTCATAACCAGCTAATTTTATATGTTGACCTTTTAAATATCACAAATCTTCATACTTAAGTTTTCAAATCCTCTTGAGATCGTTTTCTTAGGGTTCTCGAGTTATAATCATCAACTGATATGATCATTTTCATAACTTTTCAGATCGTCTTTATCAGATGTGTGTTAGATCGTTATAACCGATTGAAATTATCATATCTACTTAAAATCTATTGCGTCATAACTGAATGCTAATATCATACAAAATGACCTCAATGCAGTCTTCTTGAGCATTCCAATCACTTTTGTCGTCATGACCGACTTTCCATATCCGTTTCAGTAAATCATCAGATCTTTTTCATTAGGTTTTCAATTTATCTTAAACAACTACAACGAAAGTTTTCATAACTTTTCAAATCATTGTTATCTCTATATTACATCGATATAGCAGACTTATATATTCCCTTTACTAACTTATTAAAGTGTTATCATCAACGGCCAAAATCATACCTTCTGACCTCTATACAGCGTTCTTGAGTATTTCCAAGACTTTAGTAGTCATAACGAACTTTACAGACTCTTATGAATAACTTTTTATGTTCTTATAAAAATCTCAGACCGTGATATTCATCTCATCAGATCCTCTTGGGTTACTTTGTAGATATGTTTTACTAGGTTCTCAAAACATGTAAAAGTTTTGCTAAAACCATTATATAACATATCATATCCTTCTTTTCAGTGTGTTAGTTCGTCATAATCGACTTAAATCATCGCCTTTACTAACTTTCAGACTTTCATAATTAACTTCTGAAACATTTTCGACTATTCTAAAAGCTTTCCTCGTCATAACCAAATTTACATATTCAGTCTTTCAGATCCTTTACAGATACTATTCATATAGTTTTTATTACGATCTAAATTCATATCAAACAAGCAGAAAAAAAAGTTTGATATCTTTCCTTCTCATGGTTATCTGTTTGTTAGATCGTCAAAACAGATTCAAATGATTGCCTCTCCCACCTTTTCAAAGCGTCATCATCAAAGGCCAAACCCATACCAACTGATCTCTAAAGAATCTTTTCGATTATTCCAAAAATTCGTTGTTATAACAAACTTTACAGACTATCATAACTATCATTGCATCTTGTCCATACAAACATCAAAATTCTTTCTCTTCAACTTTTATGTTACTTTTCAGATCGTTTTCATTAAATTCTCTAGTCTTAATCAGCAACAGCTACAACCGTTTTCAAAACTTCTTACATTATCGTGTATCGATGTGTTAGTTCGTCGTAACCGACGTAAATGATAGTCTTGACTAGCATTTCAATCGTCCTCAGTTGCCATAATAGTACCAAATAAACTGTATTTAAGATTCTTGATTATTCCAACATTTTCATTCATTATAATTAATTTACAGAGTATCATGACTAACGTCATATGTTGTCCAAATATACATATCAACCGTCATTTTCGCCTTTACATATCATGTTTCGTTAATTTTCAGATCGTTTACATTAGTTTTTCAACTCGTATTATAAAAGTGCTATATCCGTTTTCTTAGCTTTTCAGGTAATTGTTATCTGTGTGTTTGAGCGTGATAACGGACTTTAAAGATCGTCTTTACTAACTTCTATAAGGGTCATCATCTACGGACAAAAACATACTAAATTTTATATATAGAATTTTCTTAGCTATTCCAACCTAACCGGTCGTCATAACCAAATATACATAATGTCATGAATAACATCATATGTTGTCCTTATTCGTGTGCTAGACCATCATAACATACTTAAATGATTACCTTTACCAACTTTTCAAAGTTTTATAATCAACGGAAAAACCCAGACCATTTTTCCTCTAAAGAATTTTCTCGACAGTTCCAAGAAATTCCGTTGTCATAAACCTTACAAACAGTAATGAATATAATCGTATGTTGTCTCAATAATCATATCAAATCGTAATATTCAGTTTTTCAAATCCTCATGAGCTTCTTTTCAAAAGGTTTTCATTATGTTCTTAAGTCATACTGAACAACTGCTACAAGCGATCATTGTTTTAGATGGTCATAACCGACATAATTAATCGTCTTTACCAACTTTTCAGAGCATCATTATCAACTGCCAAAATCATCCCACCTAACCGCAATATAATTGTATTAAGTATTCCAGCAGCTTTGTTATAACTAATTTACAGAATAGCATGATTAACGTTTTATTCGACTTTTCAGATCCTTCTTAATTACTTTTCAGATGGTTTCCATTAGTTTCTCATAAATTAATATAAAACCACGAACGGTTTCATAACTTCTCAGATGGTCATTAGATCATAAAACATTTAATGACTGTCTTTGCAAATTTTTCATGGCGTCATCATCAACTGCCAAAATTATACCAAATGATCTTTATATAATGTTCTTTAGTATTCTAACCACTTTCGTCATCATAATCAACTTTACATACTGTTAACACTAACATCATAAGATGTCCTTATAAATATCTCACATAGTGATATTCAACTTTTCAGATCTTTTTGTGTTACTTATCAGATTTTCTCATTTGCTTCTCAAGCCACATTAAACAACTGCTACGACCGTTTTCGTAATATCTCTGATCGCCGTTATCTTAATATTTCCGACTTAAATGATGGTTTTAAATTAACTTTTCAGAATGTCATCATCATCTGGTAAGATCGACCATCTGACCTCTATAGAATGTTCTTGACTCTTCCAAATCCTTTTGTCCTCATAACCAACTAATTTTACATGTTGACCTTTTAAACATCTCAGATCGTCATACTTACCTGTTAAGATCCTCTTGAGATCTTTTTCTTGGGGTTCTCAAGTCATAATCAACAACTGATATGAACATTTTCATAACTTCTGAGATCGTCTTTATCAGTGTGTTCGATCGCTATAACCGATTAAAGTTATTGTATTTACTAATTTTTTTAGAGCATCATAACTGAATGCTAATATCATACCATATGACCTCAATACACTCTTGAGTATTCCAATCACTTTCGTTGTCATGATCAACTTTCCATATTCGTTTGAATAAATTATCTGACCGTTTTCATTAGGTTTTCAATTCATCTTAAACAACTGGTAAGAAAGTTTTAATAACTTTTCATATCATTGTTATCTCTATATTAGATCATCATAGCAGACTTATATATTGTCTTTACTAACTTCTAAAAGTGCCATCATCAACGGCCAAAATCATACCATCTGATCTCTATAAGGCGTTCTTGATCATTCCAAAAACTTTAGTTTAGTATTCATAACGAAGTTTAAAGAGTCTTATGACTGACTTCATATGTTGTTGTTATAAACATCTCAAACCGTGATATTCATCTCATCGGATCCTCATGCGTTACTTTAAAGACAGTTTTCATTATGTTCTCAAAACATGTATAACTTATGCTAATATAATTTTATAACATATCATATCTTCCTTATCAGTGTGTAGATCGTCATAATCGACTTAAATCGTCGTGTTTACTAACTTTCAGACTTTCATAATTAACTTTTGAAACATTTTCGACTATTCCAACAGCTTTCGTCATCATAACCAAATTTCCATATTCAGCCTTTCAGATCCTTTACCGGTACAATTCACGTTGTTTTCAGTACGATATAAATTCATATCAAACAGACTCAAAAAAAGTTTGATATCGTTCCCTATCATGTTTGTCATTTGTTAGATCATCATAACAATCTTAAATGATTGCCCTGCCACCTTTTCAAAGCGTCATCATCAAAGGCCAAACCCATACCAACTGATCTCTAAAGAATCTTTTCGATTGTTCCAAAAAATTCGTTGTCATAACAAACTTTAAAGACTGTCATAACTATCATTGCATCTTGTAACAATAAAAGTCAAAAATCTTTCTCTTCAACTTTGTTGTTACTTTTCATATCGTTTTCATTGAATTCTCTAGTCATAATCAGCAACATCTACAACCGTTTTCAATACTTCTTAGCTTATAATCTATCGATGTGTTAGTTCATTGTAACCGACTTAAATGATCGTATTGAATATCTTTTCAATGAACATGAGCTGCCATAATCGTACCAAATGAACTGTATTCAAGATTTTTAATTATTCCAAAAATTCTATTCTTTATAATTAATTTAAAGAGTATAATGACTAACGTCATATGTTACCCTAATATACATAGAGTCGTCATATTCGCCTTTTAATATCATGTTCCGTTAATTTTCAGATCGTTATATTAGTTTTTTAGGTCATATTACAAAAGTGCTATAACCGTTTTCTAAGCTTTTCAGGTAATTGTCATGAGTGTGTTTGAGCATGATAACCGACTTTAATGATCGTCTTTACTAACTTCTCAAAAGGTCATCATGTACGGTCAAAAACATGAAAACTTTTATCTATACAATTTTCTTGCCTATTCTAACAAATCCCGCGGTTATAACCAAATATACAGAATGTCATAAATAACTTTATATGTTGGCCTTATTATCATATCACATCGTAATTTTCATCTTTTCATATAATCACAATTTAATTTGCCAATCATTTTCATTAGTATCTCAAGTCATATGAAACAGCTGCTTAAATCTTTTCATAACTTCTCAGATCCTCGTTATTTGTGTGTTCCATCGTCATAAGCGACTTAAATGATCATCTTTCCATAAATTAGCAGAATATCAACATCAATTCCAAAAATAGTATCAGCTGATATCTGTACAGTCGACCGAATTTATAACTTCTCAATCGTCATTTTTTGTTTGTTAGATCGTGATAATGTACATCCTTTGTCGTCATAACCAACTTTATATATTCATCCTTTAAGATCCTTTGGAGTTACTTTCGGATCATTTTCATTATGTTCTTAATTCACATTAAAAATCTGCAAAAAGAGTTTGATATCTTTTTAAATGATGCTTATCCATGTGGTAGATCATCATAACATACTTAAATGATTACCTTTACTAACTTTTCAAAGCGTCATTATCAACGGAAAAACGTACACCATTTGAGCTCAAAAGAATCTTCTCACCTGTTCCAACGAATTCCGTTTTCATAAACCTTACAAACAGTAATGAATAACTTCGAAAGCTGTCTCAAATAAACATATCATATCGTAATATTCAGTTTTTCAAATCCTCATAAGCTTCTTTTGAAATCGTTTTCATTATGTTCTTAAGTCATACTGAACACCTGCTACAACCGATCAGTGTGTTAGATGGTCATAACCGACATAATTAATCGTCTTTGCCAACTTTTCAGAGCATCATTATCACAACTGCCAAAATCCTACCACTTCACCTCAATATAATTCTATTTAGTATTCTAGCAACTTTCGTTGTTATAACTAATTAAGAGATTATCATGTCTAACTTTTTATTTGACTTTCAGATCCTTTTAAATTACTTTTCAGGTGGTTTCCATTAGTTTCTCAGAACTTATTATACAACCACGAACGGTTCATAATTTTTCAGATCGTCATTAGATCATAAACAATTTTAATGATTGTCTTTGATAGCTGTTCAGGGTGTCATCATCAACTTCCAGAATTATACCAAATGACCTTTATATAATGTTCTTTAGTATTCTAACTAATTTCGTCATCACAATCAACTTTACCGACTTTCAATACTAACTTCATAAGCTGTCCTTATAAATATCTCACATAGTGATATTCAACTTTTCAGATCTTTTTGTGTTACTTATCAGATTTTTTTTCATTTGCTTTTCAAGCCATATTAAACAACTGCTACGATCGTTTTCGTAATATATCAGATCACCGTTATATAAATATTTCCGACTTAAATGATGGATTTTCAATAACTTCTCAGAATATCATCATCAACTGGAAAGATCGACCATCTGACCTCTATAGAATGTTCTTGACTATTCCAAATCCTTTTGTCCTCATAACCTACTAGATTTTCATGTTGAACTTTTAAACATCTCAAATCGTCATACTTAACTTTTCAGATCCTATTGAGATTGTTATCTTAGTGTTCTCAATTTATAATCAACTACTGCTATGAACATTTTCATAACTTCTCAGATCGTCTTTATCAGAGTTAGATGATAATATCCGATTAAAATTATTGTATTTACTAATTTCTTAAAATGTCATAACTAAATACTAATATCATACCAAATGACCTCAATACAGTCTTCTTGAGTATTCCAATCACTTTCGTCGCTATGATCAACTTTCCATAACCATTTGAGTAAATTATCGGATGTTTTTCATTAGGTTTTCAATTAAACAAATGTTACGAAAAATTTCATAACTTTTCATATCATTGCTATCTCTATATTAGATCGTCATAGCAAACATATATTGCCTTTACTTACTTCTTAAAGTGCCATCATCAACGGCCAAAATCATACCATCTGACCTCTACACAGCGTTCTTGAGCATTCCGAGAACTTTATTAGTCATAAAGAACTTTACAGACTCTTATGACTAGCTTCATATGTTGTTCTTACAAACATCTCAAACGTGATATTTTTCTTATTATATCCTCATGAGTTACTTTACAGATAGTTTTCATTAGGTTCTCAAACATTTAAAACTTTTCGTAAAACCATTTTATAACATATCATATCTTCGTTATCAGTGCGTTAGATCGTCATAATCGACTTAAATCATCGTCTTTAATAACTTTAAGACTTTCATAATTAACTTCTGAAATATTTTCGACTATTCCAAAATCTTTCATCGTCATAACCAAATTTCCACATTCAGCCTTTCAGATCCTTTACAGTTGCTATTCACATCGTTTTCATTACGATCTAAATTCATATCAAACAATCACAAAAAAAGTGTGATATCGTTGCCTATCATGTTTGTCAGATTGCTAGATCATCAAAATATATTTAAATGATTGCCTCTGCCACCTTTTCAAGGCTATATCATCAAAGGCCAAACCCATACCACCTGATCCCTAAAGAATCTATTCGATTGTTAAAAAAATTCGTTGTCATAACAAACTTTACAGAATGTCATAACTATCATTGCATCATGTCCTTATAAACATCAAGAATCTTTTTTTTTTCAAATTTTGTTACTTTCCAGATCGGGTTCATTAAATTTTCTAGTCATAATCAGCAACAGCTACAACTGTATTCAAAACTTCTTAGATTATCGTTTATCGATATGTTAGTTCTTTGTAACCGACTGAAATGATCGTCTTGAATATCTTTTCAATCACCATCAGCTGCGATAATCGTACCAAATGAACTCTATTTAAGATTTTTAATTATTCGAACAATTTTATTCATTATAATTATTTTACAGAATATCATGACTAACGTCATATGTTGTCCGAAAATACATATCAATCGTCATATTCGCCTTTACATATCATGTTTCGTTACTTTTCATATGATTTTCATTACTTTTCCAAGTCATATTACAAAAGTGCTATAACCGTTTTTTCAGCTTGTCAGGTCATCGTTATCAGTGTGTTTGAGCGTGATAACCGACTTTGATGATCGCCTTTACTAACTTCTCAACGGGTAATCATCAACGGCCAAAAACATGCCAACTCTCTTGTATACAATTTTCTTGGCCATTCTATTCCAAAAAGTCTCTTCGTCATAAACAAATTCACACTCTGTCATGAATAACTTCATATGTTGGCCTTATAATCATAACAAATCCTGATATTCATCTTTTCATATTATCACAATTTAATTTTCCAATCATTTTGAATAGTATCTCAAGTTATATGAAACAACTACTAAAACATTTTCATAACTTCTCAGATCCTGATCTTTTATGTGTTCCAACGTCATAAGCGACTTAAATGATCGTTTTTCCATTAATTCTCAGAATATCATCATCAATCCCCAAAATGAATTGCTATCTGTACAATCGACCGTGTTTATAACTTCTCAGATCGTCATTTTCTGTTTGTTAGAGAGTGATAATGTACAAATTTTGTCGTCATAACCAGTTTTATATATTTATCCTTTAAGATCATTTTAAGTTACTTTTCAGATCCTTTTCATTATGTTCTTAATTCATAAGAAACAACTGCAAAGAACGTTTGATTACGTTCTAAATGATGCTTCTCCGTGTGTTAGATCATCATAACATATTTAAATAATTACCTTTACTAACTTTTCAAAGCGTCATCATCAACGACCAAACCCATACCATTTGACTTCTAAACAATCTTCTCGACTGTTACAGCAAATTCCCTTGTCATAACAAACCTAAGAGACAGTAATGAATAACATCGCATGTTGTCTCAATAATCATATCAAGTCGACATATTCAGCTTTTCAGATCCTCAAGACCTTTTTTTAAATCGTTTTCATTATGTTATTAGGTAATACTGAACAACTGCTACAACCGATCAGTGTGTCAGATTGTCATAACCGACATAATCAATCGTCTTTGCCAACTTTTCAGATTGTCATTATTAACTGCCAAAAATCTACCACTCGACCTCTATATAATTGTCTTAAGTATTCCAGCAACTTTCGTTTTTGTAACTAATTTACAGATTATCGTGACTAACTTTTTATTAGACTTTTCAAATCATTTTTAATTACTTTTCAGATGGTTTCCATTAGTTTCTCAAAACGTATTATGCAACCACGAATGGTTTCATAATTTCTCAGATCTTCATTAGATCATAAACAGCTTTAATGATTGTCTTTGCTGACTTTTCAGGGAGTCAGAATCAACTGCCACAATAATACCAAATGACCTCTATATAACGTTCTTTAGTATTATAACCACTTTCGACATCATAAAAAAATTTACAGAATGTTAACTCTATCTTCATAAGCTGTCCCTATAAATATCTCGCATAGTGATATTCAAATTTTCAGATGTTTTTGTGTTACTTATTAGGCTTTTTTTTCATTTGTTTCTCAAGCCATATTAAAGAACTGTTAAGAACGTTTCCGTTACATCTCAGATCGCCGTTATATTAATATCTTCGACTTAAATGATGGTTTTTCATTAACTTCTCTGAATGTAATCAACTGGCAAGATCGCCAATCTGACCTCTACAGAATGTTCTTGACTACTCCAAATCCTTTTGCCTCATAACCTCTATATAATGTTCTTTAGTATTATATCCGCCATCGATATAATAACCAACTTTACAGACTGTTAACACCAACTTCATAAGCTGTCCCTATAAATATCTCACATAGTGATATTCAACTTTTCAGATCTTTTTGTGTTATCAGATTTTTTTCATTTGTTTCATAAGCCATACTAAAGAACTGTTGCGAACGTTTTCGTAACATCTCAGATCGCCGTTAGATTGATATTTTCGACTTAAATGATGGTTTTTCATTAACTTCTCACAATATCATCATCAACTGGCAAGATCGACAATCTGACCTCTACTATTCCAAATCCTTTTGCCTAATAACCAACAAATTTTGTATACTGACATATTAAACATCTCAAATCGTCTTATTTAAATTTTCAGATCCTCTTGAGATAGTTTTTTAGTGTTCTCAAGTCATAATCAACAACTGCTATGAACATTTTCATAACTTCTCACAACGTATTTATTAGTGCGTTAGATCGTAATAACGGACTAACATTATTGCATTTACTAATTTCTTAGAGCATCATAACTTAATACTAATATCTTACCAAATGACCTCAATACAGTCTTCTTGAGTATTCCAATCACTTTCGTCGTCATGATCAACTTTCCATATCCGTTTGAGTAAATTATCACATCCTTTTCATTAGGTTTTTAATTAATCTTAAACAACTCCTACGAAAGTTTTCACAACTTTTCATATCATTGTTATCTCTACATTAGATCGTCATAGCAGACTTATATATTGCCTTTACTAACTTCTGTAAGTGGCATCATCAACGGCCAAATTCATACCATCTGACCTCTATACAGCGTTCTTGAGTATTCCAAAAGGTTTAGTAGTCATAACGAACTTTAGAGATTTTTATGACTAACTTCATATGTTGTTCTTAAAAACATCTGAAGCCGTGATATTCATCTCATCATGTCCTCATGAGTTCCTTTACCGATAATTTCATTAGGTTCTCAAAACATGTAAAACTTTTGCTAAAACTATTTTATAACATATCATATCTTCGTTATCAGTATGTTAGATCGCCTTAATCGACTTAAATCATCGTCTTTACTAACTTTCAGACTTTCCTAATTATCTTTTGGAACATTTTCGACTATTCCAAAAGCTTTCGTCGTTATAACCAAATTTCCACATTCAGCCTTTCAGATCCTTTACAGTTACTATTCACATCGTTTTCATTACAATCTAAATTCATATAAAAAAAACTCAAAGTTTGATATCGTTCCCTATCATGGTTATCAGTTTACTAGATCATAATAACAGATTTAAATGATTGCCTCTGGCACCTTTTCAAGGCGTTATCCTCAAAGGCCAAACCCATACCAAATGATCTCTGAAGAATGTATTCGATTCTTCCCAATTATTCGTTGTCATAACAAACATTACAGACTATCATAACAATCATTTCATCTTGACCTTATAAACATCAAAAACCTATTCCTTCAACTTTTGTGTTACTTTTCCAATTGTTTTCATTAAATTCTCTAGTCATAGTCATCAACAGCTACAACCGTTTTTAAAACTTCTTAGATTATGTGTTAGTTCGTCGTAACCTACTGAAATGATCGTCTTGACTAGCATTTCAATCATCATCAGCTGCCATAATCGTACCAAATGAACTCTATTCAAGGTTTTAAATTATCATAACAATTTTATTCTTTATAATTATATTACATAATATCATGAAAAACGTCATATATTATCCAAATGTACATATCAATCGTCATATTCTCTTTTACATCATGTTTCGTTACTTTTCAGATCGTTTTCATTAGTTTTTCAAGAAATATTAAAAAAGTACTATAACCGTTTTTTTTTTTTTTTTTAGCTTCTCAGGTCATCGTTATCAGTGTGTTTGAGTGTGATAACAGAATTTAATGATCGGCTTTTCTAACTTCTCAACGGATCATCATCAACGGCCAAAAACATGCCAACTTTTATCTAAAGAATTTTCTTGGCTATTCTATTCCAAGAAACGTCTTCGTCATAATCAAATTTTCAGACTGTCATGAATATCAACATATTTTGGCCTTTTAATGATATCATATCCTAATATTCATTTTTTCATATCATCACAATTTAATTTTCCAATCATTTTCAATAGTATCTTAAGTTATATTAAACAACTACTAAAACATTTTCATAACTTCTCAGATCCTGGTCATGTGTGTGTTCCAGCGTCATAAGCGACTTAAATGATCGTTTTTCCATACATTCTCAAAATATCATCATCAATCCCCAAAACAGTATCAACTGATATCTGTACAATCGACCGTTTTTATAACTTCTAAGATCGTCATTTTCAGTTTGTTAGTTAGTGATAATGTACATGCTTTGTCTTCATAACCAGCTTTATATATTTTTCCTTTAAGATTCTTTAATTTAGTTTTCAGATCCTTTTCATTATGTTCTTTATTCATAATAAACAACTGCAAAGAACGTTTGATAACGTTCTAGATGATGCTTATCCGTGTGTTAGATCATCATAACATACTTAAATGATTACCTTTACTAGCTTTTCAAAGCGTCATCATCAACGGCCAAACCCATACCATTTGACCTCTAAAGAATCTTCTCTAATGTTCCAACAAATTCCGTTGTAATAACAAACCTTAGAGACAGTAATGAATAACTTCTCATGTTGTCTCAATAATCATATCAAGTCGTAATATTCAGCTGTTCAGATGATTATGACCTTCTTTCAAATCGTTTTCATTATGTTCTTAGGTCATATTGAACAACTGCTACAACCGATCAGTGTGTTAGATGGTCATAACCGACATAATCAATCGTCTTTACCAACTTTTCGGAGTATCATTAACTGCCAAAATTCTACCTCTTGACCTTTATATAAATTTCTTAAGTATTCCAGCAACTTCCGTTGTAATAAATGATTTAAAGATTATCATGACTAACCTTTTATTCCATTTTTCAAATCCTTTTTAATTACTTTTCAGATGGTGTCCCTTAGATTCTCAGAACGTATTATACAGCCACGAATATTTTCATAATTTCTCAGATCATCATTAGATCATAGACAGCTATAATGATTGTCTTTGCTAACTTTTCAGGGAGTCATGATCAATTGCCACAATTATGCCAAATGACCTCTATATAATGTTCTTTAGTATTAAAATCAATTTCGACATAATAACCAACTTTACAGACTGTTAACACTAACTTCATAAGCTGTCCCTATAAATATCTCACATAGTGATATTCAACTTTTCAGATGTTTTTGTGTTACTTATCAGATTTTTTTCATTTGTTTCTGAAGCCATATTAAAGAACTGTTACGAACGTTTTAATAACATCTCAGATCTCCGTTAGATTAATATTTTCGACTTAAATGGTGGTTTTTCATTAACTTCTCAGAATATCATCATCTACTGGCAAGATCGACAATCTGACCTCTACAGAATGTTCTTGACTATTCGAAATCCTTTCGCCTAATATCCAACTAATTTTGTATATTGACATTTTAAACATCTAAAATCGTTATATTTAAATTTTCAGATGCTCTTGAGATCGTTTTTTAGTGTTCTCAAGTCATAATCAACAACTGTTATGAACATTTTCATAACTTCTCACAACGTATTTATTAATGTGTTAGATCGCAATAACCGATTAAAATTATTGTATTTACTAATTTCTTAGAACATCATAGCTGAATGCTGATATCGTACCAAATGACCTCAATACAGTCTTCTTAAGTTATCCAATCACTTTCGTCGTCATAATCAACTTTCCATATCCGTTTGAGTAAATTATCACATCCTTCTCATTACGTTTTTAATTAATCTTAAACAACTACTACGAAAGTTTTCATAACTTTTCATATCATTCTTATCTCTATATTACATTGTCGTAGCACACTTATATATTGCCTTTATTAACTTCTTAAAGTGGCATCATCAAGGGCCAAAATCGTACCATCTGACCTCTATACAGAGTTCTTGAGTATTCCAAAAGGTTTAGTAGTCATAAGGAACTTTAGAGATTTTTATGACTAACTTCATATGTTGTTCTTATAAACATCTCAAGCCGTGGTATTAATCTCATCATATCCTCATGAGTTACTTTACAGATAGTTTTCATAAGAGTTTCAAAACATGTAAAACTTTTGCTAAAACTATTTTATAACATAACATATCTTCGATATCAGTGTGTTAGATCGTCTTAATCGACTTAAATTATCGTCTTTACTAACTTTCAGACTTTCATAATTATCTGAAACATTTTCGACTATTCCAAAAGCTTTCGTCGTCATAACCAAATTTCCACATTCAGCCTTTCAGATCATTTACAGTTACTATTCACATCGTTTTCATTACGATCTAAATTCATATTAAACAAACTAAAAAAAAGTTTGATATCGTTCCCTATCATGGTGATCAGTTTGTTAGATCATCATAAAATATATAAATTATTGCCTCTGGCACCTTTTCAAGGTGTTATCCTCAAAGATCAAACCCATACCAACTGATCTTTGAAGAATCTATTCGATTCTTCCAAAAAAGTCGTTGTCATAAGAAACATTATCGGCTATCATAACAATCATTTCATCTTGTCCTTATAAACATCAAAAACCTTTTCTCTTCAACTTTCATGCTACTTTTTCGATTGTTTTCATTAAATTCTCTAATCATAATCATCAACAGCTACAACCGTTTTTAAAACTTCTTAGATTATGTGTTAGTTCGTAGTAACCGACTGAAATGGTCGTCTTGACTAGCATTTCAATCATCATCAGCTGCCATAATAGAACCAAATGAACTCTATTCAAGATTTTTAATTATTATAACCTTATTCCTTATAGTTATTTTACATAATGTCATGACTAACGTCATATATTGTCCAAATGTACATATCAATCGTCATATTCGCCTTTACATATCAAGTTTCGTTACTTTTCAGATCGTTTTCATTAGTTTTTCAAGTCATATTACAAAAGTAATATAACCTTTTTTTTTTTTTAGCTTCTCAGGTCATCGTTATCAGTGTGTTTGAGCGTGATAACCGACTTTAATGATCGGCTTTTCTATCTTCTCAACCGGACATCATCAACGGCCAAAAACATGCCAACTTTTATCTATACAATTTTCTTGACTATTCTATTCCAAGAAATCTCTTCGTCATAACCAAATTTACAGACTGTCATGAATAACAACATATGTTGGCCATATAATAATATCATATTCTGATATTCACCTCTTCATATCCTTACAATTAAATTTTCCAATCATTTTCAATAGTATCTCAAGTTATGTTTAACAAATATTAAAGCATTTTCATAACTTCTCAGATCCTGGTGATTTGTGTGTTCCAACGTCATAAGCGATTTAAATGATCGTTTTTCCATATATTCTCAAAATATCATCATCAATCCCCAAAACAGTAGCAAATGATATATGTACAATCGACCGTTTTTGCAACTTCTCAGATCGTCATTTTCAGTTTGTTAGATAGTGATAATGTACATGCTTTGTCGTCATAACCAGCTTTATATATTGATCCTTTAAGATCCTTTTATTTAGTTTTCAGATCCTTATCATTATATTCTTAATTCATAGTAAACAACTGCAAAGAACGTTTGATAACGTTCTAAAAGATGCTTCTCCGTGAGTGAGATCATCATAACATATTTAAATGATTAACTCTACTAACTTTTCACAGCGTCATCAACAGCCAAACCCATACCATTTGACCTCTTAAGAATCTTCTCAAATGTTCCAATAAATTCCGTTGTCATAGCAAACCTTAGAGACAGTAATGAATAACTTTGCATGTTGTCCCAATAATCATATCAAGTCGTAATATTCAGCTTTTCAGATGATTATGACCTTCTTTCAAATCGTTTTCATTATGTTCTTTTGTCATACTGAACAACTGCTACAACCGATCAATGTGTTAGATGGTCATAACCGACATAATCAATAGTCTTTACCAACTTTTCAAAATATCATTATCAAGTGCCAACATTCTACCACTTGATCTTTATATAATTTTCTTAAGTATTCCAGCAACTTCCGTTGTTACAACTAATTTACAGTTTATCGATTTTTTAAATCCTTTCTAATTAATTTTCAGATGGTGTCCGTTAGATTCTCAGAACGTATTATACAACCACGAATGGTTTCATGATTTCTCATATCATCATTAGATCATAGACAGCTATAATGATTGCTAACCTTTCAGGGAGTCATGATCAGCTGCCAAAATTATACCAAATGACCTCTATATAATGTTCTTTAGTATTATATCCACTTTCGACATAATAACCAACTTTACAGACTGTTAACGCTAACTTCTTAAGCTGTCCCTATAAATATCTCAAATAGTGATATTCAACTTTCCAGATTTTTTGTGTTACTTATCAGATTTTCTTCATTTGTGTCTCAAGCCATATTAAAGAACTGTTACGAACGTTTTCTTAACATCTCAGATCGCCGTTAGATTAATATTTTCGACTTTAATGGTGGTTTTTCATTAACTTCTCAGAATATCATCATCAACTGGCAAGATCGAGAAACTGACCTCTACAGAATGTTCTTGACTATTCCAAATCCTTTTCCCTAATAACCAACTAATTTTGTATATTGACATTTTAAACATCTCAAATCGTCATATTTATATTTTCAGATCCTCTTGAGATCGTATTTTAGTGTTCTCAAGTCATAATCAACAACTGCTATGAGCATTTTCATAACTTCTCACAACGTATTTATCAGTGTGTTAGATCGTAATAACCGATTAAAATTATTGTATTTACTAATTTCTTAGAAGGTCATAACTGAATGCTAATATCGTAACTAATGACTTCAATACAGTCTTCTTGAGTATTCCAATCACTTTCGTCGTCATGATCAAGTTTCCATATCCTTTTGAGTAAATTATCAAATCCTTTTCATTACGTTTTAATTAAACGTAACAACTGCTACGAAAGTTTTCATAATTTTTCATATCATTGTTATCTCTATATTAGATCGTCACAGTAGACTTATATATTGCCTGTACTAACTTCTTAAAGTGGCATAATCAACGGCCAAAATCATAACGAACTTTACAGATTCTTATGACTAACTTTATATGTTGTTCTTATAAACATCTCAGGCCGTGATATTCATCTCATCATATTCTCATGAGTTACTTTACAGATAGTTTTCATTAGGTTCTCAAAACATGTAAAACTTTCATCGACCAATTTTATAACATATCATATCCTCATTATCAGTGTGTTAGATCGTCTTAATCGACTTAAATTATCGTCTTTACTAACTTTCAGACTTTCATAATTTTCTTCTGAAACATTTTCGACTATTCCAAAAGCTTTCGTCGTCATAAGCAAATTTCCACATTCAGCCTTTCAGATCATTTACAGTTACTATTCACATCGTTATCATAACGATTTAAATTTATATCAAACAAACTCAAAACAAGTTTGATATCATTCCCATTCATGTTTATCAGTTTGCTAGATCATCATAACAGATTTTGATGATTGCCTCTGGCACCTTTTCAAGGCATTATCTTCAAAGGCCAAACCCATCCCAACTGATCTCTGAAGAATCTATTCGATTCTTCCAAAAAAATCGTTATCATAAACATTACAGACTATCATAACTATCATTTCATCTTGTACTTATAAAGATCAAAAACCTTTCCTCTTCAACTTTTGTGTTACTTTTCCGATTGTTTTCATTAAATTCTCTAGTCATAATCATCAACAGCTACAACCGTTTTTAAAACTTCTTTGATCATGTGTTAGTTCGTTATAACCGACTGAAATGATCGTCTTGACTAGCATTTCAATCATCATCAGCTGCCACAATCGAACCAAATGAACCCTATTCAAGATTTTTAATTATTATAACAATTTTATTCTTTATAGTTATTTTACATAATATCATGACTAACATCATCTATTGTCCAAATGTACATATCACTCGTCATATTCGCCTTTACATATCATGTTTCGTTATTTTTCAGATCACTTTCATTAGTTTTTCAATTCATATTACAAAAGAACTATAACCGTTATTATTTTTTCTAGCTTCTCTGGTCATCGTTATCATTGTGTTTGAGCGTGATAACCGACTTTAATGATTGTCTTTACTAACTTCTCAACGGGTCATTATCAACGGCCAAAAACATGCCAACTTTTATCTATACAATTTTCTTGGCTATTCTATTCCAAGAAATCTCTTCGTCTTAACCAAATTTACAGACTGTCATGAATAACAACATATGTTGGCCTTCTAATCATACCACATCTTGACAATTACCTTTTCATATCATCATAATTTAATTTTCCAATCTTTTTCAATAGTATCTCAAGTTCTATTAAACAAGTACTAAAATATTTTTATAACTTCCCCGATTCTGGTCATTTGTGTGTTCCAACGTCATAAACGACTTAAATGATCGTTTTTTACATAAATTCTCAGAATATCATCATCAATCTCCAAATACTATCAACTGATATCTGTACAATCGGCCGTTTTTATAACTTCTAAGATCGTTATTTTCAGTTTGTTAGATAGTGACAATATACATGTTTTGTCGTCATAACCAGCTTTATATATTTATCCTTTAAGATCCTTTGATTTAGTTTTCAGGTCCTTTTCATTATGTTAAACAACTGCAAAGAATGTTTGATAACGTTCTCAATGATGCTTATCCGTGTGTTAGATCATCATAACATACTTAAAAGATTACCTTTACTAACTTCTCAAAGCGTCTTCATCAACGGCCAAACCCATACCTTTTGACCTCTAAAGAATCTTCTCGACTGTTCCAACAAATTCCGTTGTCATTACAAACCTTGGAGACAGTAATGAATAACTTCGCATGTTGTCTCAATAATCATATCAAGTCGTAATATTCAGCTTTTCCAGATTATTATGACCTTCTTTCAGATCGTTTTCATTATGTTCTTAGGTCATACTGAACAACTGCTACAACCGATCAGTGTGTTAGATGGTCATAACCGACATAATCATTCGTCTTTTCCAACTTTTCAGAGTATCATTATCAGCTGCCATAATTCTACCACTTAACCTCTGTATAATTGTCTTAAGTATTCCATCAACTTCCGTTCTTATAACTAATTTACAGATTATCATGACTAACCTTTTATTCGATTTTTCAAATCATTTTTAATTACTTTTCAAATGGTATCCGTTAGATTCTCAGAACTTATTATACAACCCGAATGGTTTCATAATTTCTCAGATCATCATTAGATCATAAACAGCTATAATGATTGTCTTTCCTAACTTTTCAGGGAGTCCTGATCAACTGCCACAATTATACCAAATGACCTGAATATAATGTTCTTTAGTATTATAACCACTTTCGACATAATAACCAACTTTACAGACTGTTAACACTAACTTCATGAGCTGTCCCTATAAATATCTCTCATAGTGATATTCAACTTTTCCGATGTATTTGAGTTACTTATCAGGTTTTTTCATTTGTTTCTCAAGCCATATTAAAGAACTGTTACGAACGTTTTCGTAACATTTCACATCGTCGTTACCTTCTCAGGTTATCGTTATCAGAATGTTTGAGAGTGATAACCGACTGTAATGATCGTCTTTACTAACTTCTCAAAGGGTCATCATCAACGACCAAAAACATTCTAACTTTTATCTATACAATTTTCTTGGCTATTCAATTCCAAGAAATCTCTTCGTCATAACCAAATTTACAGACTGTCAAGAATAACAACAAATGTTGGCCTTATAATCATATCACATCCTGATATTCACGTTATCAAATCATAAAAATTTAATCTTTCAATCATTTTCAATAGTATCTCAAGTTATATTAAACAACTACTAAAACATTTTCATAACTTCTCAGATCCTAGTCATTTGTGTGTTCCAACATCATAAGCGACTTAAATGATCGTTTTTCCATAAATTCTCAGAATATCATCATCAGTCCCCAAAATAGTATCAACTGATATCAGTACAATCGACCGTTTTTTGCAACTTCTCAGATCGTCATTTTCAATTTGTTAAATAATGAGAATGTAAATGTTTTGTCGTCATAACCAGCTCTATATATATTTATCCTTTAAGATCCTTTGATTTAGTTTTCAAATCCTTTTCATTATGTTCTTAATACATATTAAACAACTGCAAAGAACGTTTGATAACGTTCTAAATGATGCTTATCCGTGCGTTAAATCATCATAACATACTTAAAAGGATTACCTTTACTAACTTCTCAAAGCGTCATCATCAACGGCCAAACACATACCTTTTGACCTCTAAAGAATCTTCTCGACTGTTCCAACAAATTCTTGTAGTCATAACAAACCTTAAAGACAGTAATGAATAACTTCGCATGTTGTCTCAATAATCATATCAAGTCGTAATATTCAGCTTTTCAGATTCTCATGACCTTCTTTCAAACCGTTTTCATTATGTTCTTATGTCATACTGAACAACTGCTACAACCGATCAGTGTGTTAGATGGTCATAACCGAAATAATTAATCGTCTTTACCAGCTTTTCAAAGTATCATTATCAACTGCCAAAATTCTACCACCTGACCTCTATATAATTTTCTTAAGTATTCCAGCAACCCCCGTTCTTATAACTAATTTACAGATTATCATGACTAACTTTTGATTCGACTTCTGAAATTCTTTTTAATTTCTTTTCAGATGGTTTCCATTAGTTACCCAGAACTTATTAAACAACACGAAAGGTTTCATATCTTCTCAGATCGTCATTAGATCATAAACAACTTTAATGATTGTCTTTGGTAACTTTTCAGGGAGTCATCATCAACTGCTACAATTATACCAAATGACCTCTATATAATGTTCTTTAGTATTCTAACTTTAGTATTCAACTTTACAGACTGTTAACACTAACTTCATAAGCTGTCCTTATAAATATCTCACATAGTGATATTCAGCTTTTCAGATGATTCTGTGTTACTTATCAGATTTTTTTCATTTACTTCTCAATCCATATTAAAAAACTGTTACGACCGTCTTCGTAATATATCAGATTGCCGTTAGATTAATATTTTCGACTTAAATGATGGTTTTTCATTAACTTCTCAGAATGTCATCATCAACTGTCAAGATCGACCACCTTACCTCTACAGAATGTTCTTGCCTATTCCAAATCCTTTTGTCCTCATAACCAACTAATTTTATATATTGACATTCTAAACATCTCAAATCGTCATATTTAACTTTTCAGAGCCTCTTGAGATCGTTTTCTTAGGGTTCTCAATTCATAATCAACAACTGCTATGAACATTTTTTACAACATCTTAGATCGTCTTTATCAGTGTGTTAGATTTTTATAACCAATTAAAATTATTGTATTTACTCATTTCTTTGAGCGTCATAACTAAATGCTAATATCATACAAAATGACCTCAGTACAGTGTTCTTGAGTATTCCAATCACTTTCGTCTTCATGATCAACTTTCCATATCCATTTGAGTAAATCATCAGATCGTTTTCATTAGGTTTTCAATTCATCTCAAACAACTGCAACGGAAGTTTTCATAACTTTTCATATCAATGATATCTCTATATTACATCATCAGAGCATACTTATATATTGCCTTTACTAACTTCTTAAATTGCCATCATCAACGGCCAAAACTATACCATCTGACGTCTGTACAGCGTTCTTGAATATTCCAAAAACTTTAGTAGTCATAACGAACTAGTCATAACGACTTAACAGACTCTCATGACAAACTTCATATGTTGTTCTTATAAACATCTCAAACCGTATTAATCATCTCACCAGATCCTCATGAGTTCCTTTACATATAGTTTTCATCAGGTTCTCAAAACAAGTAAGACTTTTACTAAAACCATTTTATAACTTATCATATCTTCGTTATAAGAGTGTTAGATCGTCATAATTGACTTATATCATCGTCTTTACTAACTTGAAGACTTTCACAATTAACTTCTGAAACATTTTCGACTATTCCAATAGCTTTCGTCGTCATAACCAAATTTACATATTCCGCCTTTCAGATCCTTTACAGTTACTATTCACATCGTTTTCATTACGATCTAAATTCATATCAAACGAACTCTAAAAAAGTTTGATATCGTTCCCTGTGATGGTTATCTGTTTCTTAGATAATCATATCAGATTTAGATGATTGCCTCTGCCACCTTTTCAAACCGTCATCATCAAAGGCCAAACCCATACCAACTGATCAAAGAATCTTTTCCATTGTTCCAAAAAATTTGTCATAACAAACTTTACAGACTATCATAACTACCATTGCATCTTGTCCTTATAAACATCAAATACCCTTCTCTTCAACTTTTGTGTTACTTCTCAGATCGTTTTCATTAAATTCTCTAGTCATAGTCAGCAACATTTACAACCGTTTATCGATGTGTTATTTCGTCGTAACCGACTTAAATGATCGTCTTGAATATCATTTCAATCATCATCAGCTGCCATAATCGTACCAAATGAACTCTATTCAAGATTTTTAATTATTCCAACAGTTTTATTCTTTATAATTATTTTACAGAGTATCATGACTAACGTCATATGTTGTCCGAATATACATATCAATCGTCATATTCGCCTTTACAAATCATGTTTTGTTGCTTTTCAGATCGCTTTCATTAGTTTTTCAAGTCATATTACAAAAGTGATATAACCGTTTTCTTAGCTTCTCAAGTCATCGTTATCAGTGTGTTTGAGCGTGATAACTGACTTTAAAGATTGTCATCATCAACGGTCAAAAAAAATGCCAACTTTCATCGATACAATTTTCTTGGCTATTCTATTCCAACAAATCTTTTCGTCATAACGAAATTTACAGACTGTCATGAATAATTTCATCTATTGGCCTTATAATCATATCACATCCTGATATTCATCTTTTCATATCATCACAATCTAATTTTCCAATCATTTTCTTTAGTACCTCAAGTTATATTAAACAACTGCTAAAACAATTCCATAACTTCTCAAATCCTCGTTATTTGTGTATTCCATCCTCATAAGCGACTTAAATGATCGTTTTTCCAAAATAGCATCAACTGACATTTGTACAATCGACCGTTTTTATAACTTCTCAGATCGTCATTTTCAGTTTGTTAGATCGCGATAATGTACATGTTTTGTCGTCATAACCAACTTTATATATTCATTCTTTAAGATCATTTTGAGTTACTTTTAAGATCATTCTCATTATGTTCTTAATTCATATCAAACAACTGTAAAGAAAGTTTGATAACGTGTTAAATGATGCTTATTCGTGTGTTAGATCATCATAACATACTTAAATATATACCTTTACTCACTTTTCAAAGTGTCATTATCAACGGCCAGACTCATACCATTTGACCTCTAAAGAATCTTCTCAACTGTTCCAACAAATTCCGCTGTCATAACGAACCTTAAAGACAGTAATGAATAACTTCCTCTGTTGTCTCAATAACCATATGAATTCATAATATTCAGCTTTTCAGATGCTCATGACCTTCTTTCAGATCGTTTTCATTATGTTCTTAAGTCATACTGAACAACTGCTACAACCGATCATTGTCTTAGATGGTCATAACCGACATAATCAATCGTCTTTACCAACTTTTCAGAGTATCATTAACAACTGCCAAAATTCTACCACCTGGCCTCTTTATAATTTTCTTAAGTATTCCAGCAACTTCCCTTCTTATAACTAATCTACGGATTATCATGACTAACTTTTTATTCGACTTTTCAAATCCTTTTTAACTACTTTTCAGATGGTTTCCATTAGTTTCTTAGAACTTACCATACAACCACGAATGTTTTCATAACCTCTCAGATCGCCATTACATCATAAACAACTTTAATTATTGTCTTTGCTAACTTTTCAAGGAGTCATCATCAACTGCCACAATTATACCAAATGACCTCTATATAAAGTTCTTTAGTATTCTAAGCACTTTCGTCATAATATCTTTACAGACTGTTAACAATAACTTCATAAGCTGTCCTTATAAATGTCTCACTTAATGATACTCAACTTTTCAAATCTTTTTGTGTTACTTATCATGTCTTTTTCATTTGCTTTTCAAGCCATATTAAAGAACTGCTAAGACCGCTTTCGTAATATCTCATATCGCGCTAGATTAATAATTTCAACTTAAATGATGGTTTTCACTCACTTCTCAAAATGTCTTCATCAACTGGCAAGATCGATCACCAGACCTCTACAGAATGTTCTTGATTATTCCAAATCCTTTTGTCCTTCTAACCAACTAATTATATATATTGCCTTTTTAAACATCTCAGATCGTCATACTTAACTTTTCAGATCCTCTTGAGATCGTTTTCTTAGGGTTCTCATGTCATAATCAACAACTGCTATGAACATTTTCATAACTTCTCAGATCGTCTTTATTAGTGTGTTAGATCGTTGTAACCGATTAGAATTACTGTATATATTAACTTCTTAAAGCGTCATAACTAAATACTAATATCATACCAAATGACCTCAATACAGTGTTCTTGAGTATTCCAATCACTTTCGTCGTCATGATCAACTTTCCATATCCGTTTGAGTAAATTATCAGATCGTTTTCATTAGGTTTTCAATTCATCTTTAACAACTGTAACGAAAGTTTTCATAACTTTTCATATCGTTGTTATCAGTATAATACATCGTTATAGCAGACTTATATATTGCCTTTACTTACTTCTTAAAGTGCCATCATCAACGGCTAAAATCATATCATATGACCTCTATACAATGTTCTTGAGTATTCCAAAAACTTTTGTACTCATAACGAACTTTACAGACTCTTATGACTAACTTCATATTTTGTTCTTATAAACATCTCAAATCGTGATATTCATCTCATCACATCCTCATGAGTTACTTTTCCGATAGTTTTCATTAGGTTGTCAAAACATATAAAACTTTTGCTAAAACCATTTTATAACATATCATATCCACGTTATCAGTGTGTTTGATCGTCATAATTGACTTCAGTGATCGTCTTTACTAACTTTCAGACTTTCATAATTAACTTCTGAAACATTTTCGACTAATCCAAAAGCTTTTGTCGTCATAACCAAATTTACATATTCAGTCTTTCAGATCCTTTACAGTTACTATTCACACCGTTTTCATTATGTTCTAAATTCATATCAGACAAACTTAAAAAAGTTTGATACCTTTCCCTATCATGATTATCAGTGTGTTACATCATCATAACAGATTTAAATGATTGTCTTTACCACCTTTTCAAAGCATCATCATTATTGGCCAAACCCATACCAACTGATCTCTAAAGAATCTTTTCGATTGTTCCAAAAAATTCGTTGTCATAACTAAAATTATATCTTGTCCTTATGAACATCAAAAATCTTTCTCTTCAACTTTTGAGTTACTTTTCAGATCGATTTAATTAAATTTTCTAGTCATAATCAACAACAGCTCAACCGTTTTCAGAACTTCTTAGATTAACTTTTATCGATGTTTTAGTTCGTCGTAACCAACTTAAATGATCGTCTTTACTATCTTTTCAATAATCAGCTGCCATAATCATACCAAATGAACTCTATTCAAGCATTATAATTATTCCAACAATAATATTTTTTATTATTAATTTATAAAGTATCATGACTAACTGCTTCTTTCCCTACACGTCGAAGCTCTGGAACTCTACTTTCTCATGTCTTTCCCAATAACTATGACCTGGCTCATTTCAAGAGACATGTTTTTCAATTTCTCAAAAATCTGTAAATACTTTCCCTGTCTGTTTTTCCCCCTTCCTCAATTTTCTCTATATTTCAATTAGGGCCCGGCTTTGATGTGGACTTTTGTCTATGACTGAAGCCTCCAACATAGGGGGGAAAAAAAAAAAAAAAAAAAAATCGGTAGTACTTTATGGGAAAATGCTAATGCTAAGAGATACGGTTAATGCCCACCAGCAAGTAACAGAAACAGCAGTGCATGGTGCTGGGGTGGGGGGATGCATACATAAATCTATCAATGTGCTAAGTGAGAAAGTCCAGATGCTGAATGAAAAGGGTGGTGCACACTAACAAGTGATAGGAATACCAGAACATGGTGACGATGTGTTCAAATGTATTGATGCATCAGGTGAGCAAGTACATGAGCTAAGTGAGAAAGTTACTAAGCAGAAACAACTAATGATGCTCTTAAAACATGAAAAGGTAAACAATGGTGTATCACCGTAAGGTGAGATGAACGAAGCAGAGGTTGATAAGCTGTTAAAGAAGACAGTTTCCAAACTCTTTCATGGTAAAGGAATTAGAGACCTATTAAGTCATTCTGCAGTTACTGGAAATATTAGAGACATTGTACTAAATCAGTACAAAGAAATACATGAAAGACTTGACATCATAAGGGAGATCAACGCAACTTTTAAGGAAAATGGCTAATAGGAACATTGTTCAACAATATAGTGACATCACAATACTCAGTTGGAACACTGCATCTATGAAAGAAAATTATTTTGACCTCCATCAAAAGGTAATTAACAAGGACACTGATGTCATATGTCTGCAAGAATGTCAAATGCCTCTTGGCAAACCCCCATGTACATTATACAATTACAAATGCTATAATCCCAGATCTACCAACACTTGTCTAATGTATGTAAAACAGTCACTACCTCATGTTCCAATATCCTCCCAAAAGCCCGAAAGATTTCAAAACCACGGTATCAAGCTACACATCAGCAATTCTACACTCAGTGTACTAAATGCCTATGCACTTGCTAATCTACTCCACCACACAGATTTACCTAACTGGAGGTACATGCAAAGGGAAAAGGGCACCTGTCGAACTGGAGTTGGATGAAAATACTAAGCAAGGGCAGTTCAAGGAAAGTAAGAAAAACAATTGAGGCGGTTTATATAGCGACAAAAGAAAACACGAATCACCGGGAGGGCTTTACGTGACTTGCTAAAGCAGCTGCAAGACAGATCACCATGGCAGAGGTGGCAAGATCAAGCTTGACGGAGATGACGAGGTCAGTCACAGCAGGGGCAGCCAGGTGGAACATGGCAGAGGTGGCAAGGTCAAACGCCAGGCACAGCCATTCGGGAAGTCATACCAGGTACCCAAGGGGGTGAAGGCCAGAGATGACATATATATAAGCTGGAGTTTTGTTCTTCTGTACTCATTCTGTGAAACATTAGAATTAGTATAGTGTTTTCCACCCAATCTGTGTTTCTCTCACTCCACCACATCACCAGATTGTCAAGGAATATTCATATACTCGCTTTGTTTCAGTCTTAGTCTGCCTCAAGCCATCATGCAGTCAGGTTGTATACAAAGAATTGTGATTTTATTTACTAAATAATTTAGTAATC
Organism: Panulirus argus; assembly: GCA_038088735.1. Lineage (NCBI taxonomy): Eukaryota > Metazoa > Arthropoda > Malacostraca > Decapoda > Palinuridae > Panulirus > Panulirus argus. The sequence goes on from JAYMFT010008971.1 coordinate 28,554, forward strand.
CTTACAATTCAAAATGGCATCAAGTGATAGAGGACTTAAAAGAAAGCGTGTGAACTGTATATTGTAACAAAAAAGGCTGCATTTGATTTACAGGACTTTCGACATCAATGGACACCCACTCCCCCTATTAGTCCATTAAATCGAGGGATTACTGTATAAACATATACATACATGCATGTACATATACATACATGTACATACATGCACATACATATTCATTTATACACAAGTACATATTCATACTTGTTCACCTTCATTTATACCTGCCGCCACCCCACCCCTAAGGAAACACCACAAATGCAAGAAGGAAAGGTATAAAGATAGCATATGCATTTTCTCTCCTCCCAATACCTGATTGCCGCCCGTGTATCAGTGAGGCAGCACCAGGAAACAGATGAAGAAAGACTACATCTGTTCACACTCATTCTCTAGCTGTCATATGTAATGCTCAAAACCACAACTCCCTAACCACATCCAGGCCCCACAGACCTTTCCATGGTTTACCCCTGACATTTCACATGCCCTGGTTCAGTCCAATGACAGCATGTCAACCCCAGGATCCCACATCGTTCCAGTTCACTCTATTCAATGCACACCTTTAACCATCCTGCATGTTCAGGCCCCAATAGCTCAAAATCTTTTTCAATCCATCTTTCTATCTCCAATTTGGCCAAGCAGTTCTCCTTGTTCCCTGCAACTCTAATAAATATAGCCTCTTTGTCAACCCTTCCTCACTCATTCTCTCCATATGTCCAAACCATTTCAGCACACCTTCTTTTGCATAATCAACCAAACTCTTTCAATCTCAACACATCTTTCTTACCCTTTCATTACTCACTCGATCAAACCACCTCATTACCACATACTGTCCTCAAACATTTCATTTGCAACACATCCACCCTCCTCCACACAACCCTATCTATGGCCCATGCCTTGCAGCCATATAATATTGTTGAACAACAACTCCTTCATACATACACAATTTTGCCCTCCCAGGCAATGTTCTCTCTCTCCACACAATCTTCATTACTCCCAGAAACTTAGCCTCCTCTCCCACTCTATGACTCACTTCCACTTCCATGGTTCCATTTGCTGCCAAGTCCACTCCCAGATATCTGAAATACTTCACTTCCTCAATTTTTCTCCATTCATACTTACATTCCAGCTAACTTGTCTTTCAACCCTACTGAACCTAATAACCTTGCTTTTATTCACATTTACTCTCAACTTTCTGCTTTCACACACTCTTCCAATCTCAGTCACCAGCTTCTGCAGTTTCTCACTCAAATCAGCCACCAGTGCTGTATCATTGGCGAAAAACTGACTCACTTCCTACGCTCTCTCACCCCCAGGAGACTTCATACTTGCCACTCTCTACAAGATGCTTGCATTTAACTCCTTCACCACCACATTCATAAACAAATTAAACAACCATGGTGACATCACACACCCCTGCCACAGACTAACCTTCACTGGGAACCATTCACTCTCCTCTTCCTAATCATACACATGCCTTACACCCTTGATAAAAACTTAAGACCTTCCACAACACATCTCTATCAATCCTAGTTCAATTTTAATACTTTATTCCTTGATAGAGGAATCGGGATCCTAGTGCTGTCACTAGGTACCCCTGTACAACAATACCAGAAGCATCTGGCTAGTGTCGCGAGTACATATAAATATAACAAAGGGGCTTACTAAAGCCGAAGGACGTTAGGATATTCCTTCAACACAACATCAGTATCATATCATATTAGGAATCTGAAAACTAGAAAGGAAGAATATAGTTTAACCAGTAAGAAACTGTAATTCGGAAGGGAATCGAGATGTCAAAAACAGGTCACTTTGTTGCTGAAGTCACGATAATCATAGCACGTGGTTCCCCCGCGGATCACTCACGTGTTCATAGATTTACTGATTAAGAATATCCTCTCAAAACTGATTAGTTAGTAGTGATTAGAATATCAGGTTGTAAGAATAATAGAAGTGAAGTAATGCTTAAGTTTTTTCATAGTCTGCATCAAGACTGTAAGTGTAAGTCAGAAGTAAGAGTTAAAGTGTGAAACCGACGAGACCTGGCATCGTTCATATCAAGGCCTCTAAAGAAGTAAACTGTAAAATGTAATAATTATGGAGTTCAAGTAAGAAGATAAAGGGAGAAAGTGACAATTCAAAACACGACAAAAATGCATCGAGTGCGCAAAAGTGAAAAAGTGAATGAGAGGAGTAATCGACCAAGGAAACTGACTTAATTGCCTTGTTAATAAAACGTATATCATCCCGCATCACACAAGACAGACACAAGATCAGTATTAGGTCATTTAGTACCAGGTCAGCACAGAGACCGCCTGCAGTGCTGCTCGCCTGGCCGGGGGTGGGGGGCATAACGCTAATAACTATCTCAGTCCCTTTAAGTCATAACTCGTTGTGTCACAACAGGGTGTCTTTAGCGTCAGGCTCGTGAAGGGGTAACAAGCCAATAATATGTCTATAAGGGACACTCATAGCTTCAATTTCAACAGGGCACCAGTAGAGGCCGAGTGCCAGTAGGGAAGAAAGAGAATCTTAGCTCTGTGGAGACGGAAAAGGTGAGCCTTACCAATAACGCGCGCAAGGCGCGCCTGGCCGCTGCGATCAAAGCACGACCAGTGTGCAGCTTGTTTTGAGATGAACTTAATACATTTCCCTTAAACTAGTGCATTTCCCTTACAATTGTGAATTATGATGCTTTAGTAATCATTTCCAGGTGTGTTTAGGATGCATGCCACGTAACTCCTACCTTTGTTATCAAATTAGGATATTAAATGTATGAATGTTACTGGCCTTCATCTAGCCTACAGGAGAATGAGTGGTCCCGGTAAACTTGGCAGTCCTGCGACCTAAAAGGGTCATGTAATGCCATGGTTTTTGGGCCCCCATGGCACTCCTGACTGATCACCATTCCCGGGGATAGCGAGGTAACTCTATGAGCAGACGAAGATCGGCTTCATTCGTTCATATCAATTCTCTAGCTGTCATATATAGTGCATCGAAACCATAACTCCATATCCAGAGCCAGGCCCCATAGATCTTTCCAGAAATTTCTCTCTCCGCTTCATTTGCCATGTTTCAGCATATGGAAACCATATCGAACCCCGTATATCGCATCGCTCTGCTTCACTATGTTGTTCTATTCCATGCACACCTTACATCTAATAT
>JAYMFT010008972.1:0-16972 GCA_038088735.1 Panulirus argus
TATAGGCATGTGTATGTGTGTGTATATATATATATATATATATATATATATATATATATATATATATATCAGTTTCTACTACAAATATTAGTCATCCCAAGGGACATAAAAAATCATTACCTATTTACTTATTCAAGCTAACCAAGGACTCTTTTCTGAAAGGTTCTAGGTGTTACCCCAGGACCCCTTTTCCATGGTAACCTGCAGCCCAAGGATATGTTGAGCTTAAAAGCAAGAAGACGGCTCCTTCATAGTTAGCTCTTTGATAAAACTAGTTCTTTTGTCTAATGATGATGATACAGCTTTCCTACTGGTGACTTTTCATTCACAGCATAACCTCAACCCGCATAAATAGGAATACAGGAATACAGTACTACTTCAGGATGAATCGCAAGTATGGAAGCATGCCATTAACTACTGCTTTAATACCTTACACTTATTCTTAAATAAGCAGTATAATCACACAGTTACGAAAGAAAAATAAAAGACCACTGAGTACTTATGAGACTGATATATCAAAAGAGAAATAAATGTAAAGCAGAAAACGTAGAGAAATACTTGTGAACTTATCTAGAGTGAAGCAAATAATGTGATGAAAAGTATTAATCAAACATCCTTACACATATTTATGATGTGACTAATTACCAATTTATTCCATACTAATATGTCAACAGTCTTGTTGAGGAAAAACTACTGAAAGTCATTTGAAGTAAAACCTTCGTCCACAAGTCTATATCTATTACTAAATGTAAAATCAAACTGATACGATTTGATATAGCTGCTTAGTTGTATCACTAAACAGCACCTCATTTCTATAATTGTGTGATTGACTTACCTTGGTGTCTATTCAGCATCAACCATCACTCAATGATAATAATATTAAAATTGAGGGTTGGCCAAGATCAATGGGTCAATATCCACATGGCTGAGATCCACAGAACCTTGAAACCCTTATATAACTTCACCAAGCAACCAAACTTTCCCCTTATCTTCAAAGTTGTTGACAAAATATACCAGCATCTATGAGGCTTGTAGCACCCCATCAAATAGTAAAAATCGTTTACTGGGAGTGGTTGCCTTTGGTAGGATGAAGCAAATACAAATAAATACAATATCATTACTTAAACAGACAGCAAACAAAATTCTTAACACAAAACTGTAAAAATAACATTTCTCAAACGAAACTAAAAACAATGTAAATCTTGGCTGCTTGGGGAAGTTATGTACGGTTCAGAGTTTCTGCGGATTTCTGTACGCGTTTGTCATTTTAATTTTTTTAATCAGCCACACAATTTCCCTGATCTTTGTAGCCTTCTCCACAATTAACTTATTTTTATAATCAAAGGATATACAAAAAATGCTCCAAATCCACCCCAACACTTTGTATCTAATTTTCTGAACACTAGACCACTGCAAAATTAAATCACTTTTATTCCACAGTTATTTCTGTGGCAGCACTAAATTGGAAGTTTACTGTCTTTCTGTAAAAGAATCTGATCCTCAAAGCTGGTTTTCATATTTATTTTTTTCAAGAAAAAGCACTTCTATCAACTTTTGCTTGGGCTACCAGGTACTGGAGCTCTAATATACACATTACTTAGACCGTTGTGCTCATGAGTACGTGACATACAACCATAAAACCTCCCGTTCACCACATATGGCCACTGCCATCCCCCATAAACCCATTCACAATCACAGTGCTTGAGAAATCGAGTGGCCAACAAGCACGTCACTCGCATCTCTTATGTTCCCCCCACCAGATCTCACCTCGTATCTCACCTCTAATCCGTGATATTTGACACTATTAACACAAACTTAATGGTTTCACATCACTGAACGACCATGCTTAAGGGAATACTCGCCATTGGTTACGAAGAGGTTAAAGTGAACGGTGTGGCAGGTATGGTCAGGAAGGGGTGGCCACAGCTCCACCAGTCGTGTTACATTAGCCAAAGCCAATGACCAAAACATTCGCTGACGAAGACGAAGTCAGTCAAGCAGATCTGTCATACAATTATCTCCCATTATTTCGCATCCTCCGCGGCACCGGGAAATTTTCTGCGCTGCTTTTCGGGCGATGATATTAACGTTTTCGCTGTTTCATTGACAGGATTTCCCGCAAAGAGCGTTCTATCATCAAAAAAACTGCTTAAATAGGGTTTGTTTACCTTGCCGGCTGATCGCACTCTTTCTGCTATCGACGATCACAAAGAGGAAACAGTAGACATCCGAGGTGCGTAATCTTGGGGAAAAATTATGCGCAAAAATATGTACACGTTTGCCCTACTACAAGAGAGAACCGAAATATAATAACACTTCCATCACCATCTTGAGCAAATTCTCCACCAAGGGAGCCATATATGGGGCCTCATTTCTACGCTGACCGCGGCAGACGAAATGTTATCTTCTTATCAGACCACGTACCTTAATTGGACAATAATTTATACTCAACACTTCCTTGCATAAATGTAAAACCAGTGATACATTTCACTGAGTTTACATCATTTCAAGGTTGAGCAGAGATTGAAATTAATGCAACTCCTAATTACATGGTATGCTCTAAATCCATAGATTAATCTTCAAGCAATTATATGTGTACAAAAAAAAACCTGCAAAAAGAAAACTGTTTAGTTGGATACATAACTTTCATATTTAAAGAGAACACCGAACTCGGAGGACCACTTCTAGCCGACAGTCACACCGGATCAAGCACAACGTGAGTGATTGGCGCTGAAGAGTTTACACATTTTAATTTCCCGCTAGTGGAGCTTATCAACACTCAACGCATTTCTGTACCCTTTTTATATTGGTTCTGTAACTTTTTGGCTATCCTTGAGATAAATACAACAATCGGATATACATTGCAGAGATTTTTCCACAGGGGAAAAAAATAACTTCTGGCAACTCTATCTAGGCCCCGATGTGGTCGCCTGACCCACCAGGTTACAATCAATATCTAAAGATTTACAAACCCAATATTCAGATAACGTATTGAATTAAGTCCATATAGTTATAACGTTCCTGCCCATAAAATATTCCTGTAGGTCAAAATATCAGTTTTCAAAACTTACCGGCATTAAAGAGTGCGTTATTCCAGAAGAGAGGCAGGGCGCTCCCGGTGATGCCTTTCTACCTGACGTTGCTCGAGATGACAAACACGCTGCTTCAGTCACAGAGTAACCAGTTTGTCCAATTTTATAATTTACTAACTGACTATAACAAGTTATTCCCGAATAACAATAACATTTAACACAAACCTAAATATATTGTTCGCAACATAGTTAACAAATTTCACATAAAATGAGCGAATGAAGATAATGGAGTCACTCGTTTATAAACAGTCCATAAAAATTGTGAATGACAGGTGTTGGCTGCCAAATCCAGCTTGTAGTTGCCAACGAATGTTTATCTCAATACGCGTCTCAATCTGCCACGGGAGATAAGACGCACGTCAGCCGTACAGAGTTAGATGTTGCGAGGCGGCGAGTGGTTGGTGCAGGCCATAAGACAAAACTGGGGCGACACTTTTGCTCTGGCTCGGCCCACAACCTAATTACCGGTCCACTCAGCCCACCCCACTCCCACCAGGCAGGATGTTCGCTGCCCGTGGAGTTTTTCAGGCGCCACCCGGAATAAACGGCAATATTACCACCACACGGCAATCACATTCAGGTGACAGTTCCCCTTAAATAATTTCCTAGGCGACCATGTCTTTCTAAGTCGCAAAAGACGTCTTGTTAGTATGGTTGAAAGTTTTAGGGTAACTGGCAACCAAAGCAGCGTTGAGTTGCCCATCTCTGGCCAGGGGCTAAATCCCCCTGACGTTGGCAGTTCTAGCCAGCCACCAAATTTTTGGCAGCCGTTACTGGTACTTAAATTGAATATCTCTGTCCACCTTGCACTTAAAACAACCAGTTATTGCAACAATAAACTGCACTCTGACGTGCAACACATGAGTGTTAATGTTTAACGTCATAATGGCGGAATAAAATTTCCAATAAAAAAACGTGGGTGTGTCCGTTTTCATTAAAATAACAGTTCATCGATTTGCACGTAGTTTAGTTGGTCGTCAAACTACTGCATGATGATACTGTGATGCCGCTCCCCCTCCTCATAATACGAAGCGGAAACTCCGACTGCCGGGTTGAAAGCAGTATACTGCACGCAAATATTGCAGACTGCTCATTTCCCTCCGTAACAGCTTGACTGTAGCATTACATTCGCCATTATGCATGATTAGATACACTCTTAACAACCACTTTCCCTCAAGCATGTGGAGACGAGTGAAAACGGACTAGCTGGCAACTGTGGCGTGTGGCCGGTGTTCCCCCGAGGAGTAGATGTCCCCACAGACTCTCCCTCGCCGCTCCCCAGCTACCACGTGCCGCCACATCTCATCCCAACCTACCACACACCTACCTTATTTTGCAACAATTCCCCTGCTAATTCCCTACGCTCTCTGCCACTTCAGATGACTAATCTGTGCTAGTGTGTTTCGCCCTTATGTATTGCTGAGTATTGTTGAAATTTTAAATTTCGCACTATAAGGTGTTCATTTTTTTTTATTGTACAAAGGTAAATTAATCCGCTCTGTCACCGCCATGGACTGTATATGAATGCCAGGCGAGGCTCCTATGGTCAAACAATCGGGACAATTCCTGAACAATGCATGCATTACATACACCGGGTTTTGTATGCAATAACAGTAACAGTAACAATAGCATTATGACAATAAAAATAGTTTTCGGTTGAGTATTATCCCCCCCTTATTTTTTTTTGGGCACCAGCTACCTCCGATATGTCCAGGAACAAAACGTGAACGAAGTAGTCCACCACTGGACAACGAATGGGTGGTTCCCATACACAACCGTATGTCTAAACTACCCAAGCTGGCTGAATAATATGCACCATCCACTTAAAGAGGCAACTGCCATCCAGCAATCCATACTTTACGGTTTTCCTCGGCAGTTGTCATACCTGCCACTTCTACACTTTTAAGCAGAGATAAATGGGTAATTGCTTGTTGGATCTGTTGTTCATGAGCTTTCTGTTTACAGCATATATAACAGCGTCCCCTGATCCACACGACATGGTATAATCAGTGTTACGGTCAGTCGACGAGCGAACATACGCACGTGCCTGGACTCCACACTCACGTCAGTGCGAAGGGCGACTGTCATGGTTTTATTTCAAATTTTATGAGAATTTAAGAGACCAGGAAACCTCATATATATATATATATATATATATATATATATATTGCAAGAGGTCAAAGTGGTGCGCGTGATATATGCTGATAACTTTCTGGTTATCAATATATATATATATATATATATATATATATATATATGAAACTGAGGGCTTTCAGTCACAAACCTCTTTTTTCACTCCATATGTAAGCACCTTCTGTCACTCCTGCAAACAAGCTATTCTAACTTACAAGAAATTAAAATTAAATCAAAATTGCTAAAACAACTCAAAGCATTGTCAGTACTACTGTCACAGACGGTCAGTAAGTTGCATAGTAACCGTTCTAAGCTTGATTTCATGCAAACTTGTAAATAAATATAACAGGGTTGCTAATACCAATGTTACATTCAAATTACTGTAACTGCCTTCCAGTCTCAAACCACCGACATCAGTATTACAAATTGAGTCATTACAGCAGCTTTAATCCCTGAAATAGTCATACAACCTATTACAATCAGTGCAACAGAGGTACAATGACAAAAGTACGCCGGTTATAAAGCCTGCTAATCATGTTGATGGCAGTCTATGACGTCCTCCTCAAGTAAAAAATACTAGTTCCTATAAAAAGCTATAAACCCCTATATCAAGCTTATGGTTACTGTAACGTAGTTTCTATCAAAACCTTTGGATGACTGCAGCAATACCCTGTAACAAACTATTTTACCAACAATAATAACCCCTACAGGTACCGTAACGATAGGCCTGCCATCATAACCTGTAGTAACAACATTCACCCCTCCCCCATGTTACTTTAACAACTGCACACTGACAACTGTAATATCCCTATCCATTTAATCAACCGACAAATGTCACTCGCATCTTTTAGTCATATAAATTCATGTCAACATGCACACCATACGGCTCTGCAGAAACTTAATCCATGAGCAAATTTCATCACTGTAATATGTCTCACGATGAACCTTTACAATAAACTTTGACAATCACTGTAAAACCACCTATGCAGCGGCTACAGCAATGTTTTATCTTTAACAAACTAAATATTTTCAGCTAGCTGTTACCGGTTCCTGCAAACACACGGCAAAACTTCATTAGAAGCACACAACAACACATTTTATACTTGCTGATTTTTATTTCATTTTAAGCCATATGGTTCATACAAACCGATTTATATAATCATCAGAGGAACCTCAGAATCACACACCACTCCAATTTCTTGCACTGCGAGCCACGTGATGACGGGCTAAGTAAACACCACTGTAAATAGCCTAGCCTTAAGACGAGGTAGGTAGACCACACACACACACGCACACACACATACACACAGGCCGGCACAACATCAATAAAGACCGGCAAGGCCTTGGTGGAGGCCGTGCGGGGTGGCGTACAACACTCACACGGGGCTGCGGGGGGGGGCAGGGCTACCTTCAGGCTGCCCTTAGTTGACCTGGCACGCCCGGGGGGGGAGGAGTCAACGCGGGCCTCCCACCATCACCTGGCCACTGTCAGCCGCCACGCCGCCTCCACCTCCACTCCCTTGCCCGGGCCCTTTCCTCAATGCTTGCTCACAGGCTGCCCCTCTGAACACTTAATCCCGTATTGCGTAATGCTGGAGTCACATGTCTGGCTACTGCTGGTGCAGCTCAGCGTCCTTCACTGACGTCTCCGCCAGCAGCAAGTTTACCAAGTGCTGCGGAGGACGCGGGGCCACTATCTCTACCGCACCTGAGAAAAAACGTGTTTCCCGCAGTCCATGTATCAGATACGCTTCCACCACTCACAGATTCACAGTCGATACCGAGTTCATATTTTTAACAGTTCCCGCTAGTTTCTCTTGCGGTTGTGCGGTCCAGTGGCATTTCACTCCTTTATCGCTCACTATTTGTTCACAATATTGTGTTGCAGCTCAAGACCACTAATCATTCTTCAAATCAATCACACGTGCTCCACCGAAAGTATGGTGTAAGGAACAAAAATTACTTTTAGATCTCACGAAGCGAGTACGGAAATTTGATAATGTGATGCTGGCCTCCCCAACACGCCTCTCCTGCACGATATGTAATATTTCTTGCTACTGGAAGCATAGCAGCGGTGACCGAGCACGTGTGGCGGGCAGGGGGTCTGGGGCGTGACACTGCATCAGGCAGAGAAAAAAAAAAAAGCTGTGGTGCAGCAGGGAGGAGCAGGAGGCTGGTGCTGGAGGGAGAGCAGCGGCAGTAGGACGGCCCGCGTGGCTGTGGCGACTCTGGTGGTGGCCACGTGTTCCCACCACGCCGCCGGCACCGCTCCTCTTGCCCGCGTGCACCAATCAATACAGTGCTTAGCCCGCCGCCATGCAGTGACCTCACTTCTCGGGGGCAAAGGTACCCACCTCCACGCCTCGCCGCCAGCACTCACACCACACTCATCCCCCCTCCCTCCCTCCCCCTGCCACGCGCCACCTAGGAATAAACAATAATTTACCTGGCATCTCCTGTGCCTTTACTCTCTCATCAAATTATTTCCTCCGTCTAAACATATAAAGAACAAAGAAATCCAGGTGAAAAATAAAACAAAACGCAAAAGACACTAGTAACAAGAAGCGGGAAAATTGATTATGTAGCAACTGTGTTTCGCCCGGGGCCCCTCAGTAAGGACAGCCACGTCGTGATTTCATGAGGGCCAATGCGATAAAACGGACGGATCAGGCCGCAGATGTGACGCGTCCACCAGAAACAGCAAAAAAAGTTTCCCCTGGTCTAGCATGACAGCGATGATCACGAAACTCCAGCAAGAGCTAGCAAAAGTTTTAACAATCACTGTGATTCAGCATGACTTCGCTGGAGTTCATCAAACAACAATAAGTGAAATATGTGTTGTAAGATCCGTAGACTTTCCACACTTTGGGGGATTTGCCTGGAAGTGAAGAGGCGGCTCGGGGACGTATCCCGAGAGGCGGCGAGGAGGGAGGGGAGCGGTGGGAGGGAGGGGGGGAGGGGAAGGTAGGCGATGGCCTAGAGTGGGGGAGAGGATGAAAATATCTTTATCCGGGAACATTTAAGACTATTCATTGTCATTCATGTGATTTTTATATGCAATTAACCCGTACTTTCGCGTTCGTTTACATTTTCCCCGGACACGATTAGCGCTACTTGCCCTACTTCAGGGACACAAGGTATCTATAAGAGATCATTGTCCCTCCTACCAGTTTCTTGTCTTGAATTCAATTTGGCTGTGTCGAGAGGAGGAGGAGGAAGAGGAGGAGGAGGAGGAGGAGGAGGCCGCGGGTGGAGGCGGGGCGGGAGAGCAGCTTGGAGTGGTCACCGGTACGGCACACGGGGTCGATATATTGAACTACCACCTGCCTCTTTCCTTTCTACCTTATACAACTTTCTCACAACCAGGGCTCCTCGACCTCCACTCTGATCTATGACACGGTATTCTGGTCTGGGCCTCGTGAGAGGTACACACAACCCCCTCCCCCCTTACAGGAGCACACTATCATCAGGGGATAAGTTCAGCATCTTCCGAGCACTCACCACCGTGGGTGGCCTCCACCACATGCACGTGAGTCCCCTCTCTCTCTCTCCCCCCCCCACTTATTCAGGGGAGGTCTACCACCCCAGGACCGAGTTCCCACGCTTAGCGGAGGCTTACCGCCCCCAGGTATAAAATGAGATGCGAAACACTCGGGGGGAGGCCTACTACCCCAGATGCGGACAGAGTCCCCCACACTCAGGGAGAGCTTATTGGAACCAGACACGGCCTTATCCTTTACACTCAGGAACGGCCTGCAGCCCCGATGAATACACTGAGAACCCCGTACTCATGGGAGGCTTACTTTCTACCACCTGACTGTGAGTGCATCACTTGGTAGTGACTGTATGGTTAGTGTATCAGTTGATAGTGACTGAACGGTTGGTAATGACTATGGTGAGTATCAGTTGAAAGTGACTGTATGGTGAGTGTATCAGCTGGAAGTGATTGTATGGCGAGTGCATCAGTTGGTAGTGACTCAATGGTGAGTGTATAAGTTGATAGTGACTGTGTGGTGAATTTGTCAGCTGATAGTGAGTGTATGTTGAGTGTGTCAGTTGGTAGTGACTGTATGGTGAGTGTATCAGTGGAAAGTGACTACGGTGAGTTTATCATTGCCAGTGACAGAGTGCATCAGCTGGTAGTGACTATGGTGAGTGTATCAACTGTAGTAGTGAGTGAATGCGTTATGCAGGAGTGAGAGTGTGGGAGACACATCAGTTGGATGCGAGTGTATGATGGATGCATCACCATATCTCCCTCCCACTGTGAAGGGAGATATATCGTTTTTACAAAGTTTCTTTCGCTTCCTCCCAAGAATTAAGGTTCTGCGTCATTGTTTCACTGACCTTAAACTTTGCTGGCGGGTACTTTTTTCAGCGCGCTCAGACATCTTTTCGGTTCAGCTTTTATTCACTACTTATGAAAGGATTTTGTGGGGCTTAAAGGTCAAATAAACCAAAACGGATATATCTGGTTTCTGTCTCATAGTTTCGATCAAATAAGACGAAATATTGTATGCAGATACTTTTCCACATGGCAAATACAATACACTCAGTGATTTTGTTACTGAACCATTTTTACTATTCTATGGGGGTTAAAGCACAAAAAATAGTCATTTGGCCATATTTCAGTTAATGTCGACGAAATCTGACTATAAGTATGTCTTTTTCACACGCCCCATGCCAGGAGTGTACCAAAGTTTCAATTTTTTTTTTCTGGATATTTCTAATGGTCAAATGTTACCAAAAAACACAACTTTCCGAGTTCTTGGCCGGTGCCTGGCCATATCTAAGCCAATGTGACTGAAATATAGCACAAAGATATCTTTCCACATACCCCACATAACACAAAAGAGAGATTTGCCAAGATTATTTTCAAACTCTATATGGCATAGGTGACCGATTAGCATGTTTCTTGAGAGATGTCGTAGTCTGGTGACTGATATGTGTTTATGTATGATTAATCCTTTATTTCCTTGTATGTTTACATGTCTCTGCACCAGAAACGATGTGGAACAAATATACTAAAGAGTTCAAAGGTTACGATGACGTTGGTTTTAGTTTTTTTATTTTTTTTTTTAAGTCCTTGCTAAATATGCCAGAGACCCATCGTTATGACTCCCACATACTCAGTGAGTGCTAGAGACTACCTGCTCTTAATGAACCGTGACACAAAGATATCTAATGAGCAAATGGAGTGAGGCATACTACATTTCCTCGCGAATGTTGGCCTCTCCGATTCAGAAATGTTTCACTGGCTTATCGGTAGGGTAAGGCTGGCTGTGATGGACGTATTACCTGGCAGTGTGTGGGTGGTTTTGTGTGTCTGTTGCTAACGAGTGTGTGCCGAGTGTATCAGTTGCCAGTGAAGGTGTTCTGAGCGTAACATGTTGGCAAGGTGTGATGAGCGTATCAGTTGACAGCGTGTGTGGTAAGTGCAGTAGTTGGGCATAAGTGTACGATGAGTGTAGAAGTTGGCAGTATGCTCACAGTGAGCACACTGGCGCCGTGTAAAATCATTGTACTGTAGTTCTTCCGTCATTCGAACTACTTCGCAAGAAAGTCGAAGTCGGAGGAATTTACCAAATAAACCGATTCAAAGAGGAGGTGCCATGTGTGCTGTTACGGTCAGGTTTTCAACGCCAAAGACAAGTTTCCATCGTATTACCGCATTACAAACGTCAGAGAGAAATATATTTGTACGAGGAATAGCATGACATTTATTGAAAAAATTAAAATACATTCTGCAAGGATGGTTGTAGGCTGTACGCTTAAATGACTAGAAAATCGAAGCAACAATTAAGCCGCGGAGCTCTGAGTATCATACCACCCTGAAAGACCAAGCAAAAGCCAGTCTAAATGGTATTTACAGAGTCAGCAGTTTGTGCTCCCTTTCCTCCCCCCCACCCACCCACCTGATGTTAACGTGCCACATGCCTCGCGCATCAGAAACCTATCTCTATTTTGTCAAAGACGGAAATGAATATAGTCTTTAAAGACGTCGATATGAAGTCAATGAAGTGTCTCAAAACAAAGCATAATCGACTAGCAAAGTTAGAAATGATACAAAGTTAACAATCAATCACGAACGTGCAACTCAGCTTCAACAAGTTGTTAGTTGCCACTTCAAGAATATAAAAAATGGAACTTCTGTCAGAGTTTACCATTAATTATTTATGCAGAATCTGTTTCATATTTGCTAGAAATTGCTCATCAAAGCCAAATCATAATGGAGTTTATTTTTTGTCTAATTTCATGATGCAGATTGATGCATACGTTAATTGGTTCATTACTAAAACACGGAAATGTACATTGTCAATACAGATGCTGTGATTTGTTTTTGCGTTTTGACAATGACATTATTGGAGCAGAATTTTACGCGTCCAGTTGTAATGACGGCGAATTTATGTGTTGTAAGTTATAGTGGAGATGGGTTATATTACCTTTAATCGATTATCATCTACTTTTAATATCAAACAATATATCTAATGCGGTGATGTTAAGACATGGCAGCTATCACCATCCATCGCTGGTGTGATCGGTCCGCTTGCTTGACTCTTACGTAATAATCTGATAACAGACAATTAGTCACCAGCTGCCTTGGAAATGTCGTAAGGCATCAACAGAGAACATTTACAAAGGTGTAAGTCAAACAAGGGAAGACATCCATAGAACGTTCATCAACTTAAAAACACACGATTTCTCTCTCTCTGAAGTCTTGTATCTTCTCACCACTCTGTTTCCTCACCACCCTCCATGTCGCCTCTCTATTTCTCCACCTCTCCTCTCACCACACTCCCTCTTTCATTTCATCATCCCTCCCCTTCATTCGCTTATCCATCCCTCTCTCTCTTCATGCAAGAAAAACTGTGCCTCAAATCAGGGAGTTAAGCTATTGGTTGAGGTCACCACGCACAGACCTGCTCAGGCTGGGAGTCAGAAGGATGAGGGCAGACATGATCACTACTGCCAGGTTCCTCAGTCGCTGTGAACGAGTCGACGTGGAACAGTTCTCTGAGACGGGGAGGAACACAGCAGCTGGTGGACTCATTAGAGGAAACTGGGCAAGAGAAAGATAAGAACAAATGTTTGGAAATCTTTGTGTAGTAACAGTGAAGTGGATGAGTAAAACACGTTACATTATGAAAATGAGTGCCGAAAATATAAGAAATTCAAGAGTATACATGATAGAAAAGGGTATAAAAGAGATATGGGCCTCAATTAGGGTAAACTCCCAGTGCACCGAAATAGTTAATAATTTAAACATACATAGATGCATAGTGTAAACAAATAACATGCACACAAGCCCCTCACACACACACACACACACAAGTACTGGTATGTAAATACCAAACACAAACACACAAATAGCTCCGAATGAAAAGATCTCCATATATGTAAAGGAGCAGACATACAAAACCTTTTTTAAAACCAGTTTAGTGACGTAGACAGTGAACAGTTCTTCAGAAGTGCAACGACAGAGCAACCAGAGGCCACAGCATGAAATTAACAAAGACGCTTGTTTGAGATGTAAAGGAGTATCTTTAAAATGTGAGTAGAGGAAGGATGGAATATACTGAATTATGAGACTGAGAACGTGGATATCATGCAAAAGTTTAAGAAGTTATAGAGCAGTAGAGAAACTTCAAGAGATGGGAATCCTACGGGTATTCAACTCCCCTTGCAAGACATATAGGTAATGACGAACAACTCGCTCTGACACAAGCAACACTTAGACCAAGCCCCATGACACAAACACGCCACACCCCGGTAAACATCACAACACACAAACATCGCCAGACAAACACACCCGCTCTCCATACACACACACACACACACACAAACTCGCCAAGCAGGCGATCACACGTGCATTCTACTCCAGCACAGTTGACAGAAGCGGCGGCAGCAAAAAGTAGCCTGAGATTGGGAGAATATCATTCCTTAAATTACTCCACAAGAAACACCCATTTTACAGGTAAAGGTGGGAGGAAAAGACGTAGTAACACCCCCCCAAGAGTGTTTTAGAAATAAATATTCATGTGAGGAGTAGCAAAATAGCTGGTAAATTTTAAGGCAAGATCTGACGGGGGGAGATGTTAACGACGATCGTCGAAAGGGCGTTGCCGGGTAGGCCACCCACCACGTTAATTATCTTGCACCATCTGCGACTCACGCAATTTCAAAAACTAGGTTTTACATTGCACTGCATTCATGGCTTTTATTACGGAACATATTGACATACTGAGGAAAGCAAAGGTAAGAGCAAAGAAAATGGGCTTGTATTATTTCAGCAGACAACTGTGCAGACCTGCTGCTTTTCTCGAAGTCGGGTGATCTTTCCCCGCAATTTTGAGCCACAAGACAAATAAACTATTACCTATAGTGACTTGAGAGTGCATACATCAGGCACGTTGGGTATTGTAAAGCAAAGCAGAGGAAAAAAAAAACATGCTGTTTTTAAATGTACGGACTAGGCTAGCCTAAGCATGCTGCTTAAACCGTTTCCAAATTCATCAACAAAAATATCATAGGTATTAACGAGAAAAAGAAAAGGAGGAATCAATAGAATATTTTTTTGAGACTAATGGAGAATATGTAAGAAGTGAATACTGAAAATGAGATTACAACGATTGATGATACCAGGATGTTTGGTGTGGAAATTGGAGACTTGACAACTGTTACCATACATTTGGTAGTCGCAGAAAAGAGCTTATGCTTTGAGTATAGAAGACAAGGTGAAGCACCATAGTGTGCATAGTTCCGAAACAAGAAAACTGTCAGAGGAGGTAGACAAACTGGAGAACACCGTGACGAAAAATGAATGAAAGACGAAAATGCTGAAGTATGCTCATAACATCGGCACGCACGGAGATAGGGGCCCCCAGGCCAGGCTGAAGATGATGGGGCAGGAAGGCACGTCTGTCCAGTATTCAAAGAAGAATGAAAAAGAGAAACACGAACTGGAAATGATTCGGGTCTGTGGAAAGCTACGAGGCAGAGATATCTGAAGAGGAGCAGAAGTCTGGGAATTCTCAGTCAAGCAGGCAGAAGGAAATACTGAATGAAGCCATAAAGGTGACAGTGTATACACACAGAGACAAAACAGAGTCAGGGAAGCGTGTGGAGCCGTGGGTGAAAGAATGAAGAGGGCAAAGGTCGTTCAGGACGGTCGTGGGGCGATGAAGGAGCAGGTTTAAGATAAGTTTAAAGTAAGGAGGAGGAGGAGGAGGAGGACAAAGAACGGCTGCGGTAGATGATAAAAAAAAAGGGAGGAAAGGGAAGCCAGAGAAGACCACATGAAGCAGCTACTTGGTATGAGAGATTTGCCAAATACAGGTCGAGAAGTAAGAGAAGTTTGGAGGGTCTGTAAATACAGGCATGGCAAGGCCACACAGGATTACCTTTGATATATTTTTGTATATGTCCAAGAGGTACTTAACGAGGCTAGGCCAATAACCCTGGCCCCCATAAAGAAAGTAAGTTCAAGGGAGTGTCCGCCAGGAGAGATAAACTCAGAAGAGAGAGACATAGGAACAGTGCAAAAGAAAAAAACAATAGGATCGGACAGGGCCAGAAGGAGGAACAACGCTCCTACTCCTAAACCCAGGAGACCCGGGATTAATCAGCAGTACCTGCCTTTGGCTGGAGATGTCCTATATAAATACAGATGGGTTAGTGGTAAACGGGAAGTAGCCATAGTTTAAAGACCGTATCAGAGGACACGATTGGTGGAGAACGAAATTCACAAGAGAGCTAGCTAAAGTTACGCACAATCTGCCCAGAAGGGTACACAAAAATGGCAAAGGGGGTATAGAGAAGACAAAGTATGAGGGAGAAGGGGGGTTTTCCCTCTTAAGTAATAAGTAGCACCATTACATTCCAGGAAATATCAACAGATGGCTCATTCAGGTTATGCAAAATGAGTAAAATTACTGTTGGAAGCGTTTCGTGGTGCTGTTAGCTTCCTGCCCTCCACGGCACTACGCTGGCCCTGAGATAACAATGAAGAAGCAGTCATGGATGGTGAAGGAAGCGGCGACGCCTACTTCCTTGGAGAGGGTAAAGTACTGATGACGAGGGATTTTGATCATAGGGAAAGAGACAGGGAAGACTTGGCTTCGCATGATAGTCATGGAGACACAAGAACCAGTGGGATGACACACCACCTTACACTAGAGCCTTGCCATTAAGACATAATATCATGGAAAACAGGACTTATCAGATACGAGTCACTAGTTAAAAAAAAAAAATTGTGATCATGCATTGCTTGATTTTGACTATGCAGTGGAAGCGGACACGGGAGGAGGAGGAGGATCAATCAGAGAGAGGAACAGGACCCAAAGAGCAAATAAAATCGAGGCAACTACGTGAAACAGACCAATTTCTTTGAAAGCACAAGCTGGCAATGGGAGTTCCGTAACGAGAGTGTAGACCAGTGCTATAGTAGCTTCCGTGAAATCTGTATTGAAAGGGTCAGCACAAAGGCACCAGTGGATGGATATACGAAGGAGGATACTCGAAAGGGAGAGAGTTTTTTTTTTCAAAAATGAACGACAGAAAGCAAACGTGCTTAGAGTTATATAACAGAGGAGATACAGACGACACCGCGGAACAGAGTGAAACATGCACTGCATGAAATAGGAGGGAGGAACACAGGTAAACTAAAGAGAATATTTTGAAGAAGACGAGAGACAATCTAAAACTCTTCCATGATTTCATCAAGAGCAAATCATTAGTCAGAGAGCAGCTGATCAGGCTATGGAACTAAGAGGGAATAACTGCTAAGAAAGTATGAGGAAATGAGTGCTAAGTGTAAGAGCGTTTTTACATTTGGAAGACACTATTGTCCCAGTATTAAGAAGGTGGGATGGATTAGTCTAAGAAGGTTTAGAGACTGACATGAACGACAATCAGGATACTAGAACAAACTGATGTACATCAAAGCTGATGATTCTGATGAAATCTCGTGTGTGCTGAATGCCTGTGTGAAGACAAGCGAAATAGTCGGCCACTCGAGGCAGGTACGATTCCAGAGACGTGGCAAACGGCAAATGTCTTGCTTTTTAAGATTTAAGAAACGTGACTGGAAAATCATGCTAAAGAACAGAGCAGTCTCACTAACACGTTTCGTACGTGAAGTACTGGGAAGAATAACCAGAAACTTAAGTTATGGCTATTTGCTACAAAGAAACTACCTTACCGGGAGACAAGACGGACTCACGGAAAGGTGGCCATGCATTTACGAATCTCTCAGATTTCTATGGCAGGGTGACCTCTACCTTAGTTCAGAGAGTTGGATGGATAGACAGCGTATTCCTGGACCGCCAGAAAGCTTTTGGCACCGTACCCATACGAGGTTGGTTAAGAAGCAAGAGACACAGGAGGGAATAAGGGGAAGACTCCACCACAGGACAGATTACCTTCGTGCAAAGGAGCAAAATGCGCAGGTTAGAGGAGCGTTCTCAATAAGGGAGGAGAGTCACTAGTGGGGTGTTGCAGGGTTTGATCTTGTCTGTTGTTCTTGGCATTTTCTTATTTTTCTTTTTTTGTTGAAGGCTCTAGTCACGGACAAAAATCCAAAAGAAGGCCGGGCCCTAACTGAAATATAGAAAGAACTGAGAAAGGGGGGAAAAAAGCCAAGGAAGTATTTACAAATTTTTAAGAAAGTGAAAAACCTGTCTCTTGAAAAAAGCCAGGTCATAGTTATTGGGAAAGACATGAGAAGGTAGAGAGTTCCAAAGCTTCGA
>JAYMFT010008993.1:0-16972 GCA_038088735.1 Panulirus argus
TAAGGCTCAATCCTCTGTTCTTAACGCTACCTCGCTAACGCGGGAAACAGCGAATATGTATGAAAAAAAAAAAAAAATATATATATATATATATTCTTTTTTTTTTTTTGGGGGGGGTCATCAGCGCTTTCCATTTGGTTTAACAAAGTTTCAAATAAAAATTAAAATTCTGTTACAATCAAGGAGCGTATCATTTCATGGCACAAAAACTATATTTCGCAGCAGAGTTAAAAAAAATTTCTGCCCGAACAAATGCTATAATTTTAATCACGTTTGTCACAGAATAGACTAAAAAAAAAGATTAAATTCGTTGCTAATCGACATAAGTGCACAGTCGGACAATATTAATGACTCGCCAACGATGATTTCTGGAACTAATTAACGTTATTTCACTTCTCATTTTCCCATTTTCTTTGAACACTGCATTTTCAAAAGAGCCTCAAATAACTACCCCTGTAAAGTTCCCAACCCTCAAACCATCGTCCATGAATCTCTGATGTGAACAGTTACGATATTCGTAGCTCTGCCTCCACCAATCAGGAATCGAGATTTACGGACATCTAAACCAATCTATACTGTTTGCTTCGTACGAGTTAAGGGCACCATATATATCAGGCCAATAAGGGGCCACGGCTTAGGTAACACCGTGTATCTGACCAACAGGAACGCTCGTCAGAAAAACGTATCTATCCATTACGGACACACGCTGGCGAACACCACGCGTGTTGACCAATCGGCACGCGCGTTTGGGGACGTTATGTGACCATAGGAACATCATTTACAACTCGTATTTTCCCTCTTTGAATTCTCCCTATACTTTCTCAAAAATCTGGTTGATGTTCAAATTTGCTGGTAGCTTTAAATCAGAATATATTAATGAATAAAACTGCTCAGCCTGTAATCCGTTTTCTCTTGATAATTTCCTTTATTATGAATACATTTTCCGTGTAAACATCAATTTATTACCCAACAAACTCTTATTGGCAATCCATCCAATCAGGGTCATTTACAAGCGAAAACATTCACTTGGAACGTTTTCTTTCAAATATATTTTTACTTCCCTCAGAACAGAAGTCTTTCTCGTTCCATTTCTAAGACCTTTTCATTCTAGTTTCTTAACTTTCTCCTGTAGTCTGCAACTTGCATTTCAGTTTTCCTGTGTATCCAATCTCGTATTCATGAATCCTCAATGTGCTGGTCGGTGGCTCTTAAATTCCTTCGTACTTTACATGTATATTTCGCGTCTCTTTCCAGTCGATAATGTCAAAGTATGAAGTGACCTACTTCTCCGTTTTTTTCTTTTATGTTATATGCTATAAAAAACGGAAAATGTGCATACCCTTTTTCCGTTTTTATAGTGACTTAAAATAAGAAACGCTGAAAAAACTCGTGCTTCCCGTTTTTCATGAGGTACCGTAAAAAAACGAGAAATATACGTGCTCTGTTTTCCTTTTAGAGTGGCGTTAAAAAGAAAACGGAGTAAAACAATACCTGCTGCGATTACGAGTCGACTTCACACACACACACACACACACACTCCCCCCCCCCCCCCAAGTCCGTTGCTCAAAACCGCTTCCTGTTCACCTGACCTGCCATAACCTGACCCCTGAGGGGGGGGGGGGGAGAGAGAGAGAGAGAGAGAGAGAGAGAGAGAGAGAGAGAGAGAATATACACATCAGGCCCCACCATGACGCTGCCAAACTGAGTGGGAAAAACTCGTGTGTGAAGAAAAAGAAAATAAATCACAAATCAAAACCAACGTCTTCAAATGCGGCCCAGACGCTGATTTTCGGTCAGAGTTTCCATCCTCACTGAGATTTTGAACGTCAGGATCAAGTCCTACTGTCCCAGAGACGTCCTCCGCAGGAATCAGAAGGAGCTCCTCAAACAGGGAGGTTAATCCACGTGCGCAGTACTGCTATGGAAGTGGGACAGGCCCTTGCGTGTGTGTGTGAGTTGACTACAAGGATTCCGTTGCCGAGACGTGAGTGGATGCGTAATTAAGCCAGTCTGTTTAAGCTAATTAAGTGCTTTAATTAAGGACACTGTCTCACGGAATGGGGAGAGATTAGATGCAGGCGATCGGTGTTAATGAAAATCTTTTGACCAGCTGTAGATGGGTGTGTGAAGGAAGCTCAAGCTGTACCTATATTTCTGCACTCTGAGTCAAAAGTGTATTTCCAAAAGAACAGTCGTAACTGGAGGAGTGTGTTTGTGTGTGTGTGTGTGTGTGACATTCCTGAGGACTGTAGATTGGTCAGTCGGTCAACTGGGGCTTTGGAACACCATCGGCAGCCAGGGTCAATAAGGGCCGTCAACGCCAAGTTTATAACAAATCGAAAAAAAAATAATAATCTTCAGCGCCTTCTTCAGGTGTTGGAGATGATAATTCTGCGATCATACACACTCCCCTGGGAAACGAAGGGTGGGGGGGGGGTCTAATTCACCCCAAATAACCAACCAACCAGTCGTCAAAACAATCGTAATTCTGTCCTCTGTATGATACACATTTTGGCTTAATGACCTTGGCGCCTGACAGCCGTTGTATCTATGAACATCCGTAATCGCCAATCACTCTCGCTGCTCCGTTCGCAATCAAGCCCCCCCCCCATGAACTGTTCACATTCTGGCTCCCATGTTTTCCGACTAACGACGAGTCCAGCCGTTCAACATTTCGTCTCTTAATTACGTCAGTGTTTGCCGTTGCTGTGTCCCGTCTCTTGCAGGCTCTGCCGCGTTCCCCACACGGGCTTGCTTAACCTAGCTTAATTCAGTCATGACCTTTCATTAATTCCTTCACTCCTCACTCATGACCTCCCTTACTCATTCACTCATTCATTCCATCATTCAAGACCTTTGTTCATTCCGGTATTCATTCATTCCCCTGTTCCCTCATTCATCATCTTCGTTCATTCAGTGACAGGGAAAATGAAAAACAGACCAGATAATGAGCAATCAAAGAACGGGAAGTAAGTTACAAGACTTCCACTGCGAGGAAGATGTCAAAAGAAGGATCGCGCTGGAGGCAAAACCTTTTTTTAAGTAAACGTCGAAATCGCCATCACGTGCAGAGACAGTAAGTTGTGAGGGAGGCAGAGGAACACGGCAGACAACCCGACCTCGGCCGTTGTTAACCTCAGTAAACTGTCTGGTCACCTCACTCGAGGTGTTACATACAACCTCAACTTGACCTCAGCTGGCGTTCACCTCAATACTGCCTGGTCACCTCACTTTAGGAGTTGCGTACTAACTCCAGAATGTATCCAGAGGTATACAAGTATGGTTCCAGACACGAATATCGTATGAAATAAGTAGGGAAGCACCCGTTCTGTCCACTCAGAAGAAGGATGCATAAAGACAGAAATCATATCAACACATTTAAAGCCTACAAAGCCTAGGTAGCCACCATGATGCTGCTGGCACAAAACATTTCTTTATACTCAGATAAGAACCCAAACAAAGACGACATATTGCGCAAAGAGCGTGGGGGTTTCAAAGGAAGAGAATATATATATTATTCTCGAACACAGAACTGGTGACTCGTGGAACGTGCAAAGCGAGGAGGGAACAAATAGGAAAGCAAAAAATCTACATATATTATGAATATACAAGAAAAAAAAAAATATGAGGGGCAACGCGAATATAAAGCTCCCACTTCTGTTCTTCACGAAATCACACACACACACACACACACACACACACACACACAAACGTTAATTCTATAACAAATGCAAACAAAAATATAATGTTATTCAAAACCTCCAACACCCCAGCAATGTTTCAGTTGAATAGATTCTAAACTTTTCCGTACTTTTTACAGACCCTCAAACTGAATGCTAAATACTGCTCCAAGCTCTCTAGCATACACCGAACCAACATGCATCACATACTCTGCCAACATGTTACACATACTACCCTAACATTCAGTGCATATTGCACCGCAAAATCCGAAAATGTCAAGCTTTCTGCACCAATATCACCCACATAACGAACCAAAAAAAAAACAGTGCCTAATGCACTAAAAAACATGTTTTGCTTTTTCATTTCTACTGTCGAAGGCTCTGGTCACGGGACAAAAATCCTCACTGACACAAAGTCTTATTTGAAATATGTCAGGCCAAGAGACAGAAATAAAGAGAGAAGAGGAAAAAACATTCTGGGAAGGGGAAAACTGCCTTAGCTTTTAGGAAAGACATAATAAGGCAAAGAGTTCCAAAGCTTAGCAGTGTAAGGAAAGAAAGAGACATCACAACCCATTCTATACCAGGATGCCGAACTTGCATGAACATCGCTGAAAAATTAGCTTACGGTAGATATGAAATGAACCGACGAGTAACACATGCAATACATACTTGAACAACAAGCAACACACACTACATATCATCATGCAGCTCACGTCATAACATTCAGAAACACACACGATAGTGTTCCAACATGAAAAACACACATCCTCGGACACTATGAAACGTATACAACACCAACACACGACTCTATACCCTTACGCAACACAAGCTCACAAACACGAAACACACACTGTATCATCAGCTAACACGTATTACGACAACACTCGCCTCTAAGTAAAGGAAAACGGAGAGTGTAGGGAGGGAATTAATTCTCTAAAGCCTTCGGTCTCTTGTATGCAAATTGGTGGGGGGGTCTAGCCTCATGTAACAATTCCTGTTCCCATTTCGTGGCCTGAGCCTCTGACGTCACGCGGTCGCTGGTGGCCTTGGTCGCTGAAGTCACACAAGCGTCACGTAACCAACGGCAGTCCCGAAGTCTGCTGTGACATCGTAAATCAACACGGCGGTGAACCACACGATCTTTCCCCAAGAGCTGTTTCCTGACGCTCTCTCTCGCGTCACCAACATAAATAAACACTTCAGTTTATCCTCTAGTCATGTTCGAGGACACAATGCCTACGTCAGTCTTGCGCACTCACAGACGCCCTTGTTCGGCGTCTAATCTAATAGCGTTCCGTGGTGGGTTTGCGAACTGCTCTTCCATTTTGAGAGACGACGCTCCTCCTACAGTAGGGTAAGGGGTCATGGGCCGTCTGACCCACGGCGCCAGCTGGGCTCCCTTGTCCACAACGAGTGGGGCTGCCACTCCCTCGGGCGGCCCTGAGAAAGGAACAGTATCGACACTCGCGCCAGGGCTGACGATCGTTTGTGGAGGGCCTCCCCTCGAGAACGCCTAACGAGGCGCTATTGGCAGTCGAGGGCGAGTGCGGGAGGTCCTCGGGCGACCGCCCCAGCGATGGTAGGTCCTCGTCCAAGGGCGTCCATCGTCTGCAGCTGCTCACACAAAAGCAAGAAAACAGCGCCCCGGGCAACGTCCTCCTGACAGACATATATATATATATATATATATAAGAGTCTCCGGTGTTACCGGACTCCTCTTGAAACGTGGTTACATCGCGACCGAAGAGCCACCTTCGGTGTAGTCTCTTCGTCGTCAATGGACGACAAGGAGAACAGTTACGTTCTTGAGCTCGTCACTCCAAGGGAGGTCCATCCATTCCCCTGCTGCTGATTGTAGCGCAGCCTTGAAGCCTGGGGGGAGGAGCCTCATAATGTCTCCGGATCACTGACATGCAGAGGGAAAGTCTAATCACTTACCTCAAGTTCAACAAAGGTCCAAATTGCATCTCAGGCACTTGCTGAACTTGCACATACGTTACGGTAGTCACAGGTATGTGTATGCATGCTCATGTTATGCAATTTCAACATTTGTTAAAAATAAATGGTGAATTCTGTCTGTTGCAAAACGAATGGGACCAACAAATGAGCCTTGTGGTACCCCGCTTGACACACTGACATAAAAGCAATTCATTAATACCGAAGCTACCGGTAAAATACTGCCAAGAATAAACTGATATAGAATCCAAAGCTTTCCTCCTTTATTGCCGATTTTCAAGCTTATCATCAACAGCTTAAAGAGAAAGAAACGAGGAAAAGATTCAGAGACAAAAACTGTAAAACAAAGAGTAGAAATATGACGTCAAAGACAAAAAGAAAAAGGGAAAGGGGGCGAGAGAAAAATTAACTGTTTCAAAAGAAAACGAGCGGATGCTGACGATTTGGGAAATTATGTCACGTCAAGAAGGAGCACACGGACAGTCGGGTGGCGTGTCAATACAGGGACTACACATAGGTTGGGTGTGTACTGGGAGAGACGGATGACATATATACATACTGGGTCTACACCTGGGTTGGGTGTGTATCGTCCTTTGTCCAAACGACTTCATCTGTCTACCTGACGGCTTAAAATGGCAAAAAGCAGCAGCAAGATCGGATGTACTCGGGCCGACTCCCTCCCTCCCCACAGCCCAAATTCAACTCGACAACTCTCTTAAGTCCGCCGGAGAATTTATGTCAATATTTCTGCGAAGCAGACAAGTATGCCATTATGGAAATGTGACCCGATATTTGCATATCTAAGGAAGGAGCGTCCCGGAAAATGCATTCTGGGTTATGAAAATACAGATGCTTAATTCTGCAAGAAACGAAGGGGGAACGCCATGCTGTTTGACTATTAAGAGAACGTATGCTGTAAACTACCAAGGGAACATATGCTGTGAACTATTAGATAAAATGCGCTGCCCAAAATGTAGGTTGTAAACTTGTGATAACAACTATGCAGCTGTTGCTGAAGATTCGTTAAACGTACATCCGAAAAGGGAGAGAACCCTGTCCTACCGAAGGCCCGTTTTCCAGGCTTGTTATTGAAGTTATTCTTAAAAGACTGCTACTGATTACCCCGGCGTGGGTCCTTGACTTCAAAACGGCCCATCATCCCTTTTTCCCTAAGAGTCATTAAAGTTGTTCGATGGCTGGCTGGCCCATCAAAGGGTGGGCCGTTTTGATACCTGCTTCTTTCCCTACGCGTCGAAGTTTTGGAACTCTCTACCTTCCCAGGTCCTTCCCCATTAAAATATGACCTGGTTCATTTCAAGAGACAGGTCTTTCACTTCCTCCAAAATTCGTAAATACTTTCCTTCGTCTTTTATTTTCCCGTTTCATAATTCTCTCCATATTTCAATTAAGGCCCGGCATTGATGTGGACTTTTGTCCTTGACTGGAGCCTAAATCATGTTTCCTTAAGTAGAAAATATGAAGATTCTTTTGCGGTAATGAAGAAAAGGAACTTAAACAATTATCAACACAGGGTATCATCATTACTCGTCTTATTACCATTATCATTATCGTTTAACCCTAGGATTCCATTTATTGGGCTCCTGCAGCTTTGAACCTGCGCTCCACGCGGGAGCACGATAAGGCGGGCTTCTTTAGAGCGAGGTCGACTCCGATGACGATAAACTCTTTTCAGAAGGAGTACGCTAACCCCTATTAACACATAAACATCGACAACCAAGAAATGGCACACATAAGGGCATACATAAATATATATATATATATATATATACACACACACACGAGGCAGTCTCTCACAAAATATAAATTCATATGACTCAGATGCAAGAGTAAGTTTGTCAACTTAAGCCACCAAGCTCCTTACGACATTCAAGTCAAAGTTCTTTTTAAAAAAAACTTTGCTGTTCGTTACCATTCCATGTCGTTAATTTATTCATACTAGACTGTACTTTTATGTCTAAATTTAACCAACATTTTTAAAGTCACGTGCGTTATTAATTCTTCGCTTTTCTCTCCTCCCCAAGCCTAGGTCAACTTGGGGTAAAAAATCAATTTTAAATTTGCGAATTCTCGTCACGTTTTCTATTGTGCGCGCGCGCCTGCCTGGCTCTGAGGGGATAAGTTTACTAACAAAAGCTTTCTTTGTCAAAGTCGTTTGTGGCTCTTTGCTCAGAGAGAGACTCGGCATCTTGCATCCCAACTAACTGCATACGAGAAAGGCAATGCTATTGGTCGGTGAAACGCTGTATTACAAGACGACTGTTGGATAAAAAAAAAAAAGAGACATTAAATTCATTTCTGTTTTCCAATGAAGCTAAAAAAAAAAAAAACATTTCGAAAGACTTTTGTCAAAAAACTAAAACTCTTCCAAAACTAAACACCGACTCTACCCCGAACTCTATGCATACCAAAGGGCCCTCCTGGGGTTACCTGGCGTGTCCTGTGACGATTTGGACAGATTTATGCTCTGAAATCCGGAGATTTACGTATGCAAATGCTGCTAACAGCTTTGAAAATGCTACAACGCCACGCATGAATGGTAATACCGTTCGGTGCGGAGTTTTCTTTAACACAATACAACGGAATTGGCTAAGATCGGCGGTGATAGAAAACGGAAGGTGGGGGAGGACCGACCGACTGCAAGCGAGCTAAAGTAAAGCCCGGTAAGTAACGTCACGAAAAAATAAAGGTAACAACCGATAAGGAACTTCACCACTAATGATAACGGCATCATCGACTTTTTCCGCAACCCATTTTCCAACTCTGAACAGCTGTGGTGTGCTATCAAGCTGTTACTACCTCATTACCACAGACAGAGCGTTACGATTATGTGAACATTCTGAGAACTAAATGAACCTTTTATGTACACACATCGTCCCTCGGTGCAGTGCGAAAGAGTATAATTACGAGTACTTTACGACGGTGATTTGCCCAAAGGCGAGGCACGCGCGTCGCGCTCACCGCAGAAGAAGAAAAAAAAAAAAAATAGAATTACGAAGAGCGAGCCATCATACTTAAGCGTTGTCAAGCGTCGTGCTCGAGATGGAAAGAACTGTGTTCGTGGACTCGACTCTGCGCCACCAGCCCACGTGCGGGTAAGGCGCGGGAAGAATAAAGAGCAACCTGGGGCCTAAGGAGTGTCACTCGACAGCCACTGAAGGACTGGCCCACTGCTCCTTTGGTCGGTGGCTGCTTACTACCCACTACTAACAGAGACGAAATGTATGTGTGGAAAAACCAGAGTAGATGATACTGGAAGGTCTTAATCGTGTCCCCTCCCACTGGCATGTTTCACTTCAATAAATGTAACTGATAACGAACTATAGACAAACATTACTGGCTTCGTTATGCAGCCTTACTCTCGCACTCAACATCTCTCTGCTCCGTTCAGGTCGGGCTGGAGACACACACAGTTGCCTGGAGGAAATGGTGTTCCAAGGACACGCCTTTCCATCAAGCAGGAGTTCTGGGCGTACAACACCCTACACCCGAGACACCCACCTTGGCTCTGGGCAACCCACTTTTACTTGACCACGGCAATGCGACCCTTAGTAAGACGGCCTGACCTCTGAACTGAAACTTAAAGGGTTAAGGGTCATGCCTAAGGACACGCACGTACACCTGAGGGTCCTACCGTCGTGTTCAAGGGTCGTACCGTCGTGTCCAAGGGTCGTACCGTCGTGCTCAATGGGTTAATGCTGTATTTAGCGTGAGACGATGTGTTCGAGTTGAGAATAAAACCATTTCTACATTGCCTGTGATACTCGTGCGGCTGACTGACACAATCCCGTGCGAATGACATTTTTTGTCTAGTAATTAACGTATGTTCAAAGAATTCCTATCACTTTCATACCGTATTTCCCCACACTAACAATGACCTCCGCTGAATGCGTCTCTGTGCTGATTAAATTAGCTAATGAGTTAATTAAGCTTCAGAAGGTTAAAACACATCAACATTAATTAACTCATCTGCTGACTCCTCCACTAGCTCTGGACCATGGGAAACTAACCATGGCTGGAAGTTGTACAATTACAATAAAGAATTTCCGTTGGCCAAATTCGTCAGATAATCCCGAAAAAGTTGCTGATTGAAAATAGGCTCAATAAAATCCATTTAATTTTATGTAATGAATAGACATGAAAATATAATACTGATAAATACTTCAAATCATAAAAAATCAAAAAATATTCTATAATTTCTAGTATAAATAAAAATACAATTAACTAAAAGGCTATTAAATCATTACATAGTTATATATGGAGCCATTGTGATCATTCCACCCAGAGAAAACGGGAATATCATATGGTGAGGCGGAGGTTACCTGGCGCTGGGTCGACCGCCACATAACAAAGAGACACACAAAATGTTAATTACTACGGCTGGAGACAGCCACTATGGATCCATAGCCTTCGTCAGGGAAGAAGTACATATATTGCCCTTTGGGCAAGACGGAGCGATTCTAGAGCCACGACTGAACGACACATGGGTATGATGGCCTATTCTTTCTGACCTTACCTGACCTCACCAGATAAGGCCATAATACTCAAAGGGTCGTACCGTCGTATTTCAAGCATGTTTACGCGTTCTCGTCAACAGCTGTACTCTAGTAGTGTGTTCGGTGAGTCAACTGCTCGTTACGTCCTAAAGAGAATGACTGTCTAACTAACCCATCCACAAAGTTAGGTTTGGCAATCTTTTTCTCACAAAATCTCTCTCACTAACAGTTTCCATTATGCTAATTACGAAAGCTTGTTACGTTTATATGAATGACGCTCATTAAACAAAATTACCACAGAAATGAACACCTGCACTGCTCGTATCAAGTGGTAATGGTAAGAGAACACGACCTAAGGTTGTCAGAAAACATTGTGGGATGATTTTCTACAGAGCAGGAGAGAGAGAGAGAGAGAGAGAGAGAGAGAGAGAGAGAGTACTCGTACGTCAGGCACCAAAAAACGCGAATTTTTTCCTGATAATCACCAACATCCGTGCATCAAGACACCTACACCATACACACGCTTCAGTCTTCTCTCTTCCGTTTCAAGCGATCTTCTTCTCCCTTCCAACCTCTTCTTCCTCTCCTCCTGCAACTGTATCAAAACCACGTGGAAACAGAAATTAGGAAGTGTCAAGCGCTTTCGTATAGTTACATCGTCAGCACTGAGCGCAGACAGGGAGAACCGAAATATAATATAACAGCCGCCACTGTTTCTTAATTCATTTGCCTGCCCGGCACACTGACGGCTGGTATATTAGATTCCCGCTCTCATTACCTGTACTCAATCTTGACGATGTAATTACACGAAAGCGCTTGACACTTCGTAATTTCTGATTCCATGTGGTTTTCACTTCAAATATATATATATCGAGTACCTTTCGTCTCGAAAGAACAGTAAAGCAAAAGGCTCTCTCGTCCACCCACCCACCCACTCACCTCACCCACGCCTACCCACCCACCCACTCACCTCACCCACGCCCACCCACCCACCCACTTCTCCCCCTCCTGCAGGCAGGGGAAATACCCGCGAGGGAACATCGAGAGACTTGAGGCAGCTCGGGAAGGATAAAGGCGATCGTTTCCAGGTCAAGGAGAGAGGGGTTTTATACCTCGAGAGACATGGACCATCGCGAGACCCTACGAGAGACACCCCCCCCCCACACACACACACGTACGTACCCTTCGGCGGAACTCCTGCGGGATCCCTCCAGGGAGGCGGGCGCACATCATCATCGCGTCGTGCCACTGGGTGAACCCCGAGTCCCCCGGCAGAGGGGCCACAGAGAACCGCATCCTAGTGTCCTGACCTGTGGGAAAAAAAAGGAAAATCTAAATATTATTCACGTAACACACACACACACACACACACACACACACACACCACGTACATATATTTCTTTGAGATGTGTCCATAGTAGAAACTTGTTTTATATGTGTGTTTCTCACCGTCGTCTGCTCTACAGTCTTGTGTATTTCATGATGAAATACATGCAAAAATATCTGGAATCGTCTACACAGTAATATGCTTAGCTTTAGGTGTGTACTCAATTTATAAAAGCTGACGGCAGCACAGTGCTTAAAATCGTTTATGAACATCACAAAAAAAAAAAAAAAAACTCGATCCAGCTTAATTTTTTTTTCTGTATTCAGAAAAATAAGATAAAATTTTCTCCATATCGAACATGTAACGGGATAATTACATAAAGGATTTGCAAGGGATTTCTGAGGATGTGTGTGACTAAGTGGTGGAGTCCCATTTAAAAAAAAAAAAAAGCCTAAGTGGATGCAATTAATGCAGGTTTTTTATTCTATTTAAAAAAAATAGGGGGTGAGGAGTTCATACAGACCCTACTACATTTTTTTTTTTAAGAGGATCATTTCAAAGGGCTGGTGATGACAGCAAATATATATATATATATATATATATATATATATATATATATATTCTTTAAGGGGGCTTAAATAGGAGGATTTACCGTGAGAGATGTATAGTCCCGTCTGGGAAATACGAGAGATTAATGGAGATTTTATTGTGGGATTTATTTAGGAATATTATACATTATGATGGTTTTCAGAAGCGTAAGAAAAGAGACGTATGTGTGTGTGTGAAGAGAAAGTTTTCAGGGTATTCAAACGATCTTTTGGGATTCATTGCTGGATGATTTTTTTCAAAAGGGCTTTTTATGTCTTGCAGGATTTAATCTTAATTTTCAAAGGCTATAGAGGGGACGTGTGGAGTCTATACTGGTTGTAATTGTGATGCACGGAGTTCGCAAAGACTTTGGTATTGAATTTATGGAGGTTTTAAAGGCCTTGATGGGAATTACGAACTTTTAAAAGGGGTTTAAGGTACTAGGGGCTTCAAATTGGGATTTATGGGGTTTTTAAAGACTTCAAAGGGGATTTATTGAGATTTCTACCAAGGCTTTGGGTAAGGATATGTTTAAGCTAAATTCTGTCTTTAAGGCGAATTTGGAAAGGTTTTGTTAAAAGATTTCAAAAAAGATTTGTGAAACGAGAATTTAAGACGAAATTACCAAAACGCTAAAATATCTACTAAATGCTTTTGGAGCTTTTCTTTACACTGGACGTATCACAAAATCGGTTGAGAGAGAGAGATATTTCTGAAATCCCTCTGAAAAATACGAACGTCAAGACAAATTGGGTATCGACGCCGCCCATCGAAAAAATGCCGAAAGTCGCAAGGAATTGGAAGCGTTTGCGCGCGTCAAACATGTCTCGTTATGGGATCTACGCCGTCGTTTCGATTTTGTTTTTTGGACGGTAAAGCGCGTTTTGTGGGCAGATGTTCGGTATGGCATAGATGTAATCAAGGTCCGAGGGCAATCAAGTTCTATTAAGCGATAAAGTCTGAAAAGCGGTAATCAAGGTCTGAAAACACAATAATTAAGATGTGAAACATTATAATCAAGGTCTGAAAATCAATAAGCAAGGTCTGAAACACGATAATCATGGGCTGAAACACAATAATCAAGCTCTGAAAACCAATAATCGTAGGCTGAAACACGATCATCAGGGTCTGAAACTTTATAACTCAGTTCTGAAACATTTTATCAGGGTCTGAAACATGATAATCAAGGTCTGAAACGTGATAATCAAGACCTGAAACATGATAATCAAGACCTGAAACATGATAATCAAGGTCTGAAAAGCAATAATCAATATATGAAAACCAATCCGGGCCTATAACTAACCAAGGTCTGAAAAGCAATTTAGCTAGGTCTTAAAAAAAAAAAACACAAAGGTCCGAGAGGCAATTAGGACCTGAAAGACAAATCTAACTCTGTCAAACAATCAGCGTCAGAAAGCGACCAAAAACCAGACAGTGTCGGGACCCGAAAAGCTATTAGATCCCGGAAAAAGAACTTTTGGAAAAAAAAATATTTAAGGTCTTAGACCTTTAAAAATTAAGGCCCTGGGAAAACAATTAACGCCCGAAAACAATTAAGGCCCAAACTCAATTAAGGCCTAAAACCAATTAAGGTCCGGAGAATGAAAAGGACCGGAGACAACGCCCGAAGCTTTCTCAATAAGGCTTAATATTACACACGTCGACAAGGGACACGAGAGCCAATATGGTGTAAGCGAGGTGCAGCCAGCCCCCCCCTCTTGCCCCCGCCGGGAACTGAACACAGCTTTTCTAGGGTCATTAATAACCCCGTGACCCCACCTGGCTGACAGGAGGGGCGGTGTGCGGAGTGGGGGAAGTGTTGTGTGTTGCACAGTGTTGCAACAGCCGTAGGGGGATGCAAGTACATGGGAGGTGACATAGACAGAACCAGGAGACCTGATGGTGGTCTTTGACGAGGTCATCCTCTGGAGGACAGAAATGGTATCCTACATTAATAATCTATACAGATGGAGAGAAGACAGTAAAGTAGAAGGCTCCTTCCCACCCATCGGTATAGATGGAGATACGACAGTATAACAAGAGGGCTCCTACCCATCCACCACTATAGATGGAGACGGGACAGTAGAGCAGAGGGCTCCTCCCTACTCACCACTATAGATGGAGACAGGACAGTAAGAAGGTGGTTCCTCCTCCCTACCTTTCACCATAGATGGAGGCAAGATAGTAAAAGAGAAGGCTCCTCCCCACTCACCACTATAGATGGTGACAGGACAGTAAAGGTGAAGGTTCCCTCACACCTACGCGTTATCAACCGGCAGGAAAATACCTATGAAGTCGCACTGGAGTAAGAAAGTATACTGACACGGAAATTCTATGGGAAAGCATGAACAGAAAACGTATCACCCAAGCCAGCCTTTCATTTTCCTTTTCCGCATGCACTATACATTACTGTATTAGTCATGCTCAAAAAAAAGGGTCGTGCCATCGTACTCGGTGACCACAGGACTATATTCGAGGGTCGTACCGTCCTGTGCAAGGTCCGTACCGCTATGCTACACGGGTGCACCATTCTGCTCGAGGGGCTGTACCATCGCTACTCACCAGACTGCGAGAAAGGGTACGCTTCACACCAACGCACCCGAGGGCAGACCGACTGCGTTCTCGGCCGGCCAGATCATACAACACCCGTCCTTTCACGCGAATATATAGACAGGCAGACAGACAGACAGACAGACAAAGAGACAGACATCCTTGGGTGACAGTACCGTCCCAGCCACGCCGTAGGGAGAGAGAGAGAGAGAGAGAGAGAGAGAGAGAGAGAGAGAGAGAGAGAGAGAGAGAGAAGACCGTCCCAAAAAAACTTGATGAATCAAACTATTATGGTTTGTGCCCGACACTCACTCACTCTCTCTCTCTCTCTCTCTCTCTCTCTCAGGAACTTAAAGGCGAACGCCACGGCAGCAGCCCTACCGGCACGAGAAATTTGTGATAGTCACTCCCGGCACCAGGGTCCGAGAGAGAGAGAGAGAGGGAGAGGGGGAGAGAGAGAGAGAGAGACGCACGACGAGCCTTTGTTACACGGCAGGAGTGGCGCGTACTGCTCACCGCTCAAAAGAGAGAGGGGGGGGGGTACCCACGATCCCCTACGACAAAAAAAAAAATTGCCGTACGGCAAAAAGGTGAGCTCGCGTAAAGAGAGAGAGAGAGAGAGAGAGAGAGAGAGAGATGTCGGCTGGCTGGTGAGGGTGTGATAAATAAACACTTTCCCTCCTCCTGAATCACTGCCTCTCTCTCTCTCTCTCTCTCGTCCCCCCCTACCCCCTCACTACATCTGCTTGCATAATACACACACACACACAAACGACCCCCATTCCATTACGCATGTTCTTCTATGCTTCTCCTCTACCATCGTCTTCCAAAGGACACGAAAGGCTCTGTGCCAGTTTCTGAATCTTTTTTCTTTTTAACAGACGAAGTGTCGTCTCAACAGCGTCGACTTCGCTGTAGGAATACTCCCGAGTACTTAAGGCATTCAAAGGACTCGCATCCTCCTCCTGTGGATTAGCTGTCAGTCATAGGACTGGCATCCTCCTCCTGTGGGCAATCTTTACGTTGTGTTTGCGAATAATGCCTTCTTGGTAAAGCTGAACTTCAAGACTAGTAAATGCTATTCATTCTTAGATAATCTCTTAACTTTGTGGAAGAAAAATGAAGAGAAAAAACACGAACAACTACTTTTCCAGTTATGGCAAAAGAGGACTTTGATATTCCGCTTCAGTAAACTGAAGAACACAATTACAATGAAGAACCTGTTCTATTCCACACATACAATGTACACCAACATCTGAACATTCCGTACAGGGTGGGGAGGGGGTCACATATATAAATAAATTCAGTAACAGCGTCTAAGGCTTCAGAATGAATTTCAACACCTGAGGAACTCTTGCAAGATCATTTTTCAAGCGGTGGGTTTCATAGGGACACTGAACGCCTCATTGATCCTGGCAGCTCACAGGCCTAAGGCCTAAGTAACCACCCAACCAGCCAATCGCCCAACCAACCTCTTCAGGACCGAGTCTTGCGATGTCATATCGAACGAAAACTGTTCTCAGAGACTTGGAAATACGTCTGAACATTAGCTATATGTAAATTCTTCTCTCTCTTTCTAAAATTCGTCTTGAGTTTCTCATTTTCCTCAAGAGATATCCTGTCATTCATGCCCTCGACTTCATCAATACACACGCAGCAATAAATGTGACTCCTTTTACACAATCTCTTGAAAAGTCTCTATCGACGGAACGGCAGCAGCTCGAGTCGAGTCAACCTTCAGAAAAGTACGTGGACTTTCTCTCTTTGGCTTTCCAATGGCGAGCAATCGCTCAACCTGTCAGGCAGGGAGGGAGGCTGGCTGGCTGGCTGGTCCCTCAAGAGGGAAAGAAGTGACGCTCGAATATCCCCCGGGAAAGAAGGGGTTGGAGGGGGGGGGGGGTTGTTCTTTCTCCTTTCACCTTCCGTGTCGTCCTCCTTTAAATTTACTGTGACGTTGCTTCTCCCCCCTCCCATCCCCCCCCCTCTCTCTCTCTCTCCCTCTCTCTCTCTCTCTATCTATCTATCTATCTATACATCCATCTCTCTTCCACGGATATCATTACCTTTTGGGCTCACATCTCGTAAGGTGGTCATACGCACGCACGCATGCCTCCTTCCCCCGCCCCTTCCCCTCCCCCGGCTAGGTCACGCACACACACGACCCCCCCATAAACAGGCAATGGACACTGCGTTAAAAAAAGAAAAAAGTGATGGTTGTTGGCGACTCAAAAATGGGGGTGGCTCTCCGATTTCAAATGTCCGTCTCTAACCATCAGGAGTTGCGGCAGTCGGTCCACAGTCAACCCAGCTGTTCATCCACTCCAAAGGGCTTGGTCGATAAAATGGGTACCTGG
>JAYMFT010009003.1:0-16971 GCA_038088735.1 Panulirus argus
ATCTATATATATATATATATATATATATATATATATATATATATATATATATATATATTGAACCTGGAGTCTCTTCTACCTTTAAGGGTTTCCGACAGCGCCCAGGAAGGTTGCCACGTCCACCAAGACCATAATCCATAGATCGCTGTGATGTGTGTGTGTGCGCGCCTACGTAGGGGAGCGTACGAGGCAAATGGGGACTTAAGTGCTCGGGCATTAAGGGCGAAATCCATATTCGCAGCGTTGTGGAGACTGATGAAGTCCGGAGCGTACAGACGGGGAAGCGTGACCCGTGTTTGTCTGGGGAGTGTTGTCCCTTCCGGATCTGAGGTGGTGTTTACAGGCTCATTTGGATGTGTGGTTGTTTAGGTGCTTGGTTCGGTGTGTGGATGTGTTTGTTAGCGTCCTATTTCCTGGGAGGGTGGGGGAATTATGAGTAGAGGTTGTTGGAATGTGAGAGGCAAGGGGTAAGCATCTTACTTCTACTTGAGGGTTGGTGGCTAGTTAAATCTATACACACAACGATTTAAAACGCAATATCTAATTGACTAATTACCATTTTCATTTCAGTTCATTACTGTATGTTAGTAAATGGTGTTAAAATTTGCTTTGGTGATAATTCTAACATAATCTAATACTGTAATTTGTTTAAAAGAAAGGAGATCTTAATCATAATCAAACAGCAACCGATTCTCGAACGAATTCAATAAAAAGCTAGGCTAAGCTAATGGCTACTGGACCAATCCTACTTTAGCTCCGTAAACTTAGCTGCAGCGGCGAGAATAGCTTATATGGCTCGAGCACTACTACAGTAGAGCTAACTTTAATCTACCTCTACCGGACGTGAGTTTAATTGAGTTAAGTTAAGTTTCGACAAGGTTAGCTTTCATTTCCCCGTACTGGTCAGACCCAGCCCGCCCTACTGTATTATAACACTCCCAGCGTAATGCTATGATGTTCAAAGTTGGCCTTTGAACTAACATAACTCGAAGGGTAATTGTAGTTACATGGATTATTTAAATGATTACTTATATACCGATATGACGTGTACAAATTACCAGGTTCTTTTTACGTAAATTATTTCAAAATAACGTCATGTCATTATTTGAATAATAATTTCAATAATGCTCTGTGTCGTTATATACAAACTGGGATTTTTATTTTAGTTTCCCTTACCATACGTTTTCCTTTTCAAGACACTGACGCTCAAGCGTAGCAGTTAAAATCTCTAGGAGTAATCGGCTTGTTAGGCCAACTGGTAATTCGGGAAGGCTTTCCCATGGACCCTTGCACCTGGGTTGGGTGCTGCAGGGGAGGAAGGAATCAGGTGTACATTCCCTTGCTCGCAAGCCCATCCTCCAAAGCACACGGCTCACGGATTACACACATTGGAACGGACGGAATTCAAACTCTCGCTCGGCCACGTGAAACCGAGGATATCGGTGGCCGCCACCAGGGGGACAGTGCAGCCAATGGGAAAAGGTCACCAACCCCCCCCCCCTTGGGAGAGGGGGGAGGAGGGGGAGGGTTGGCTGGGGGTGTACCTTATTATTTAATGCACCTGCGAAGGTCACGGTAAAGACCAGGTTTTCTTCCTTCTCCATTCTGAAGCGGTGCGAGTTATCTCTCTCTCTCTCTCTCTCTCTCTCTCTCTTTCTATCTATCTATCTATCTATCTATCTATCTATCTATCTATCTATCTGTCTATCTATCTATCTATTTATCTCTCGCTTAGCAGCTTTCTTACCTTCCTTTTCTTTTTTCTTTTTACTTTCCTACTTCTTCTTTCCCTTCAATTCCTGCTTTACCCACTTCCATTTTCGTGAGCGTCCCCTCTGCATACATACGTATATCCAGTTCTCCAAATTTTCCTGTCGTCATTAACTTGCATACCTCTTCATCTGCGTCCTCTGGCTAATCAAGTCCCTGTCGTCGTTCGTCCATCTGATCCGCGCCCTTCAGTCATCTCCCATCCGGCCGTCCTCTCAGTCGTTCCCGACCGCATCCCTTCGTCAGGAAGCCCTGGCGACCCTCTGCCCAACTCGACGTACGTCTCTGCCGTGCCCTACACTTTTGCAACGCCATCCGCCACCCCTTCCCCTTGTCGTTCCTGCACTCCCTACGTATCCCCCTCCCTCAGTACACCCACCCATCCCATCCCCCAGCCGCCACGCAGCCCGTACCTTGATGGGAATGGAGCGGGTGAGGCCAAGTGGGTGGGTGAATGGCTAAGTCGAAGGCAAAGTTTTGCTCTGATGCACTCCTGACGGAGGCGGGAGGAGGAGGAGGAGGAGGAAGAGTAGGGTGGGAGGATGTATGTGTGTCGTTTGGGGGAGGTAAACGAAAGGGATGGATTGACGAGAAGAGACGGGAAAAGGGAAGGAAGAAACAAGAGGAAGGGATTTAGACAGGAAGGAAGGAGGGAAAGAGAGACAGAAAGAGAACAAGAAAATGGAGAGGACGAGAGGGA
Source organism: Panulirus argus (assembly GCA_038088735.1). Taxonomy (NCBI): domain Eukaryota; kingdom Metazoa; phylum Arthropoda; class Malacostraca; order Decapoda; family Palinuridae; genus Panulirus; species Panulirus argus. The sequence continues at coordinate 2,471 of JAYMFT010009003.1, forward strand.
GACAGGGTGCAAGACGCAGCGATTGAACTAGAAGATCCCGAGGGAGGGAGGGAGGGAGGGAGGACTGTATCACTAGAAGTGGCTGCCTGGCTGGCTAGCAGGCTGTCTGGTTGGCTGGCTGATGGCTGGCTGACTGGCTGGCTGTCTGTCTGGCTTGCTAGCAGGCTGTCTGGTTGGCTGGCTGGCTGGCTAGCAGGCTGTCTGACTGGCTGGCTGTCTGTCTGGCTGGCTAGCAGGCTGTCTGGTCGGCTGCCTGACTGAGTGGCAGGCTGAGAGGCTGGCCGGCAGGCAGGCTGGCTGGAGACTAGGAACAACAGACCTCATGCAGGAAGAGACTTGCTGTGGATGATAATGCAATTTGCGGTACCGGCGAGGAGAGGAGAGAAGGGGCTTAGCGGGTGGATTTGGTGTGACGAAGAAGTAAGTGGAGGATTATAATGTGGATCTAGAGGGACGAAAATATATGTGGAGAATCATTAAGAGGATTTAAAGGGACTAAAAGGTAATTGCAAAATTATCATGTGGATTTGAGGTGACTGAAAAAGTACATGAAACTTTATCACGAGTATTTGCAATGACGAAAAAGAATTAGAAAACTGTTAAATGGATTTTTAGTCACGAAAAATAAAGAAATGAGTAGATATGAATTACATTTATAGTGACAGAAAAGTAACTGTAGACTCGTCATGGGGATTTAGAGTGAAGAAAAAGTAATCATGACTTAGACAGGAGAGACGATGAAAATCACTGATACTAACCGAATCAGTAAAGAATGAAGAGAAGTAATTATATGAATTATTTTCGTGTGAGATTTGCAGTGGTTGACGAAAAGACATGACACAAGAATAATAAGTTTGACAATAACTCTCTCTCACCGAGGCTGTACAGGAAGACGTTGATACATATAGAAAATACAGAGTCAGCTTTTTTTAATACTGTAACGGGAACTTAAAGCCATTAAGAGATGACACACAGGTTTCACATCCATTGAACGGTCTTCCAGTTGTAATTCCTGAAAAGTCAGTCAGGCCATTAAGAGAAATTATATGAGCCCTATATATTATTTTGATGTCAAATTCACTGTTCAGTATCAGCTGATATTAAATCTAAGAACGCAGGGAAAGGTGAATATTTGAAACAATTACTTGCCAGCCATTATAATTAAGCATAATTTTGTTGATTAGTTGCTCCTTGTTATGAGGGGCTTCATAATTCGTTAAATATACTCTTTTTTTTTTTATAGAATTTGAATCGTATATTGCTCGTTCTGAGAACTGAAAATCGCCTAACATACCTACCATGTGAGCCAAAGCAGTTACTCACATATGTGGTGTTAGATTCTCTTCATCACGAGAGGTAATCGCGATGGAGTTTTTACCACAATCAGAAAATGATGCTTAACCCATTGTCTCCTTCTACCAACCCACACTGTGGGCGGTGACGCAAGAAGAAGACGCAGAATCTGGAAAAAAAAAAACGAAAAAGGCCCAGGGACTGGACCTCAAAGGTTGAAATATACATAAGGTTAAATTCTGAATGAGCTGCGTGTGTTGTGTCTGGTTGAAATATTTTCAAAATAAACTTTTCCTTTATGCCTCGTCAGACGGTCTGCCTCAGCGATGGTATTTTTTTTCTTTTTCTTTTTTAAGTTGTGGAGTTTGTGAAGGTGAGCGTCACCATCATGCATGCCTTCTGGTGTACACCATTCTAATGTGAACTTCGCAAGACTGGGGCTTCTCTCTCTCTCTCTCTCTCTCTCTCTCTCTCTCTCTCTCTCTCTCTCTCTCTCTCCATTTAACTTAGATTCGTAGCGAGACGCCAACTTTTGGCTTCTTCATTATACTGCAATTATGTTTCGATGAGAACATTCGTTCCTTTTTCCCATTTTTCTTTGCTCTTGCAACTACGTCATCAGCGTCTGAATTTTTCTCGACACTTTGAGCACGGCGGTACAGTCCTTGGGAATGATGGCCTCTGGTCTTTGACATGACCTTTAAAAGGTCAGGTTGTAGGCAAGACTATCATACCCAGTGGTCTACCCGTCTTGTTCAAGTATCGTACGGCCGTGTTCAGGGGTCGTAACGTCGTGCCCCAGGGTCGTATCATTGTGCCCAAGACTGGATCAGAGTACTATTCGCTTACCCCTTGCTCTAAGACCCTTACATTCAACTCCCTCACTTCCCAGTCCATGAACAGATTAAACAGCCATGGTGAACATTTTGTACTCATATGTATTGCTTTTGAAACTGCACTTATAGCAACTGGATTTCTTGAAGCCAGCGATGCCTGTCGCGTCGAAGTACACGTTTTTGTCTCCACATGTTTGATTTTCCTGGCTACCTCCACGATCATGGTGACCCCATGCTGGCTAGGTAGCTGGCTGGGTGTCCTGGTAATCCTAGGCTGGCTGGGAGGCTGGCTGGGAGGCTGGCTGGGTGGCTGTGCAGTGAGGGAGCCGATGAATATTACAAAGCCACGTCTCCACCCCAGTATGTAAGTCCAGGTCTTAAAGTGTGTGTGTCAAACTCCCGCCGCCGCTCACTCTTGCCTCATACACTCTCTTTCCACCCCGACGCCAGTCATATTCTCCCTCATTTTGTGCCTCATATTCTCCCTCATAGTGTTTCTATCCCACAACTCACTCCTTACCCTATTCTCTCCACACTAAAGCCTGTCATATTCACCTTTATCTTGTGCCTCATGTTTTCTCTTTCAATGTTCCTCTCTCCCGCCTCTCACTCTTGCCTCATAATGATGCTTTCTCATAATGAGTTCGCGAGCTGGGCGGGATCTTGGCAACACACACACACTGCCTTATACAAGTGACTTCGGACTGACCTTGAACTAAACTGAGATGAGACGTGACCTGGTCTTACGTAGCTTGTGTATGTGTGTGTGAGAGAGAGAGAGAGAGAGAGAGTCAGTCTGTCGTCCGTCTCTCTTAGTGCAGTTGTTCCGTTTTAGTTTAATTCGAATGCATTAAATTTTTAACTGAACTGCCACATGGTTCTGTTGTTATTACAGTGTATTGTCCAGTCTTAAGGCACGCACATTATTATATCTATTGTATTTATTTTTTTTCACCGTAGTTCACAGCGGAAACGAATTTAAAACGTTCTTTCACATCTGACTTACATTCATGAGTTGCAGAAGAAAAGAAAAACAATCTGCAATATAAAGAGTGAATGAGAATTTAATTCCACGAGGAACAAGTCGCTAAAACCAGACAACACTGGGTATGAAAATGCTGTGAAAAATATTAAAGCAGAATTTCTAGAATGAATCTCTTTTTTTTTGTGTAATATAATTACGAAGGTACATTTTGGAAGGAAACCGGCCAGGTATTACATGATGCATCATTAAGAAAGGTTTCACGCTTTACGTTATATTCTCACAGCCCTAATTCGATCCCCTATACTCCCTCTGCAGTGTATAGAGCCCCATTGTCTGTGTTGTGTACATTTTGTAATTTCTGCACTCGGAAGCAGCCAGTCTCATAAACCGGTGTTGTATTGTTACTAGTTTCTTCGGCCGGCCTTGAACCTTGCTTGGATTCTTTTTTTTTTTAGGGGGGGGGAGGGTTGGGAGTGAGGTCAAAAAGGCCATCATCACTACACCCTCGTCCATACACCTTTATTTTCATTGCACCGTTATTTTCACAACAACTTCATCTTCACTACATCGTTATGATCACTACAAACTCATTTTCACGTCACTCATGTCTTCACTACACCATTATCTACACTACACCTTCACTTTCATTACCCCTTATCTTCGTTATAGCCCATCCTCAGTAAAGCCTTATATTTACGAAGGTAAGTACAGGGCCGGCCACCGACCATGGAACATTTTTTTTCGTGTTCACAATGTTCTTCTTCACCACATCCTTATCTCCATTGCTAAGACCATTATCATGACCTCCTACCCTCCCTTCCACCTCAGCACTGCACCATCATCGCCGCTGACCTTTGACCTAACTATAACGGATAAAGTCAAAGGTTAAGTTTTTCCGGAGACAGAGACACAGCACCTTCTTTAGTGTAGAGATTTATTCTTATTCTTATTATTATTATTATGCATAAATGCATCGTAGTTGAATTTACGAGAGCGATTATAAAAACCCGAGTTCTCACCTTACTGGGTCTATACTGACGCCCATCCTCAGCAGTACACGTGTAAATATCAGTATACTTATTATGATGATTGTTTGTAGTTATACTGCAGGAGGGGAGGATTTCCTGCTCACGCCCTTCTAGAAGTCGCTTTGTATAACACGCAGGAGATAAGCCTTAGCAGTATTTCTTTCTCCCCTCTCTCTCTCTCTCCAGGGATGAGGTACTTTAGACAGCTTGAATGGGCACGCTTATACGTCTGTAGACCAGGGTGGCAAAGATCATGAAGGCCAGAGAAAGAGAGTGAGTGAGTGAGAGCATCCGACGCCAGGAAGCAGTAATACAGGAATGGCTCCTCCCATCTCCTGCCGGCGGGGAACGGAACGATCCAGTGATCCAGGGAAAAAACATATAAACAGAATCGACGACTTTACCTCCTGTTATGAGCATATTCTTGCCGTGTTATTTTTTTTTTCACTATTCGCTCGTTGCCGTAGAGTATGTTACATCTAAGGCTCTGTAAGACTATGAAAGATAAGGGATCCAGGCTTTTAGAGTATTCTGAGTTTGTTAAAGACACGCTGAGCCAACTCTCTTCATCCCTCCGTCCGCCTCGGCTCCCAAGGGAGCACAGAAAAGGAGCTTGGAGAGGTCCCAGTGGACGGAGGTGGGAGATGTGTGGGAAGGCGTTGTGTGAAACCTCCTTCCATGTGCAAGGCGACCATCGTGGGCTGTTAAGTACCCACCGCTGCTCCTCCCGTTGCGTCGCGTAGCGTCCCGCTGGGAGACATTGGGACTCTCTCAGGTAATCCGAGTGCCAACCTTCTTAAGCCGCCCTCCCCCTCCACCCAAACCCAGTGCCAAACCTCTCAAGCCGCCCTGCTCCCGCCGTACACAACCCAAGGGCCCCACCCGCAGGCCTACTCCTCGTACCCTCCTCCTCCTCCTCCTCCTCCTCTGCTGCTAATGCCTCCTTAATTAAAGTTAGAGGTAACCTGCTTTCTACCTGTGGCACCGTCTCTCTAATACCGGTGCCACCCAGTCTACCACTGGTGACAACATTTCTACTCCCAGTGCTAAAGAGTCTGACGCCATTGCCACCGCCTCTGTAACACCAGTGCCATTTTCACTAACAGTGCAAACCCCAACATTTCCTGCCAGTAGCACCTTTAATGCCGGTGCCACCCCCTCCTGCTATCAGTGCCACTTCTTCAACCAGTGCTACAAATTCTGCAGCCATTGCCACATACGTGTGCGTAAGTGACTTACGCCTACCTCTGACTTGGTGATCAATAATATATATATATATATATAACTCCCCCTCCTCCTACTGCTATATATCACTTCTATCCTTAGTTTCCAAACTCTTTGAAAAAATGATGTAAAATGCTGCAGGAGCCTCGTAAGGATAGAAGGGATGTAAACATAGGTGTAACATGACGCCGGTTGCTCGAGGTTACACCTCGAGTGAAAAGTCACCTTTGGGGAGGCTGTATCATCGGGAGCGCAAGTCTCTTCAAAGAACTTCTCACTTCAAAAGAGTCCATCATTCCCTGCTATTGGAAACAGCGCGGCCTTGGAGTTGCAGGAGATCGTGGAAAAGGGCCCTTGGAATGACTCCGGGCAGCCCTTAAGAACGAGATCCTGGGGCATATATACATATATCAAGTTTTGCGTACCGTTAACTTGATTAGTGGAGGCAGGCTTAGGAAACTCATTATGACGTGATTTATTCACAACACTGGAAATGTCAGACCACCCAGCTCTTCAAGCAGCTCCCCACCTCCCCAACCACCCAGCTCTCCCGATGGAACGTCCCCCCCCCCCTTTCCCCTCCTTACGCCTCTAGTCCTCTTCTCCCATTCGTACATGGCATAGTTTACATAATGTCTGACGGGGGTTGGGTTGGGAAGGGGGGGGGGAATGGAACCGTACGCATGATTGTAAAATGCGTTTAATTCATCCAGGGTTTCCGGCCTTTGGCCTCCCGAGGCGTGGCGTAGGGCGCCAGGGAGGGACCCGGCCAGCATCAGGAGGGTGTCTCCCCTCGGCCCTCTGGCTTCATCAGCCCCTTCAGGAGGAGCCGCTGTTACCACGCACACCTTCCTCGAGACCGTAATGGAAATACGTATTTTGGCTGCCCGGGTGAGAAGGTGGCCCGGGAAATTTATTACCGTTCGGAATTATCCAGATTTGGGGGGGCGGGGGGCCCGTTCTTGCGCGGGTTTTCATCGATCAGGGGGGGGAGGGGAGGATGGTGTGTCGGTCGGAATGCCATTGCGTCATGCGTGAAGCAAACTGAGGCGAAGCGTCCGTCACGTTTGTTGTGACAGCGTCCGAAAACCGTGATTTTTTTCCCCCCCCACGCAGGAGAAACGTGATTCAGGCGTGCTGCTCAGCGGCCCCTCTACGTCCGACGAACCAATCTGGAACGGCGTCAAGTTGGTGGCACAAGGGCGTGAGGAGTCCGGCAGCAGCAGCCCGTGCCGCCTCCCTCCCTCCCTCGCTCTCTCTCTCCCCCTCTCTCTCTCTCTCCCTGCCTCCCTCCCTCCCTCTCACCCACCCACCCCCCCCTCCCTCCCTCCCTCCCTCCCTCCCTCCCTCCCTCCCTACTGCTCCACCACCACCACCACCTCCTCCTCCTCCTCCTCCTCCTCCTCCTCCTCCAGTGTTTGCAAGAGTGAGGGCGCGTGGGGCCACACAGAGAGTGTGGTGCTCCCGACGTCGCTGCTGCTGCTGCTGCTTCTGGCCTCGTCGGCGCGGACGGACACACACACACACACACACACGCTCGTCTGTCTCTCTCTCTCGCGCTAGCGACAATAACGCGATCATCGGCCGTCGGTGAACAGTGTGTATATTTGTCCCTCAGTGAGTGGCCAACTTGTCCTCCCTTTGTGTGTTGAGTGAAGTGCAGCTCGCCAAAAAGCCCCTGCCGGAGTGCAGCTCGAGAGTGAGTGGATACGTTTATCGTGACGTATTAATGAACTCGAGGACCTCTCTCTGAGGAGTGACAGTCCCGCGTGGTGAGGGTGAGACCTGTGGGCGTGTCATCCAAGCACATGAGTCCTCGGGCCAGTGACAGGAGGAACCCAGTGCTTGCTACTGTGAGGGGTGATCACCAGGTGACGACACCATCCCCCCCACAGTGTGTGACGGAGGAGTGGGGGGGGGGGAAGCTACGACAGTAGGGGTCAGGGCCCCTTGAGTGTGTGACGGAGGGGTGACGGTAGGCTCAGGTCCCCCCCCCCAAAACCCGTTGTGTGTAAAAGTGGGAGAAGAGGGGGTACAGTAGGCATAGGGTCCCCTGCCGTGTGTGGTGAGGGTGGGGGGGTGAAGGATGGTATGCTCAGCTTTTACCCCACCTCACCCCCCCCCCTTCAGATTTCTGGTTGTCATAATGTAAACATAAGGTTCTACGGTAAACAACAGGTTCGACAGTGAACATTAGGTTCTACAGTAAACATTAGATTTTACAGTAAACTTAAGGTTCAACAGTAAACTTAAGGTTCAACAGTAAACTTTAGGTTCTACAGTAAACATTAGGTTCTAAATTAAACTTAAGGATCTACAGTGTATTACTCGCACTTGACGAGTCTAAGAACCCGGTAAGCCGTGGCAGAGCCTGTAGATCCTCCGTAGGGTTCACGAAGCCCCTCCACATGACGGGAGAAACCTTCAGTGAGATGATGGAACCTCAGTTATGTACTGTTCTGCGTTTTCAGGCGACTTTCATGTCGGAGTAAAAGAATTTTATGAGAATCAAGGTTGAAATTCACGACTTTAGACCCTGTTTTATATACACTAATTACGTTTTAAGGGAATATGACTACTTCTGCCACTCCCCATACCCACAGTTTGTTTACATGTATATTAGACTGCATTGTTAGGGAAGAAAAATGAAACCACAGTGAACCCGATTTCTTCTTGGCATAGTCTGTGCTAATGTGTTGCAAGCTATTTTACCTTTATTCTTTTGCCTACCAAATCGTGGCAACCAGCAAGCTTCCGGAAGGAGGAAGTTCTCCTGAACCGCTGGCAATATCTTTTTCTGTGTTTTGTCAAAAAAAAAAAACATGTTTTTCATAACTTATAATCTTAGCCTTATTTTCGATAATACTGGAGTGTCTCACCGTACTATGAATCGCTTAACAAGCCCATCATAGAGCCTGGAGTATAGTGCAAATCTGACTATATATATATATATATATATATATATATATATATATATATATATATATATATATATATTATGTTGATCAGAATAGTCCGTGATGATAGTTATAAAGTTGAATTCGCATTCAGTAGTTCATAGAATTTTATTTAACGTGTAATGCATGTTGTGCCACATGTATAAATTAATTACATGTTAAATAAAATGATATGAAGTCCTATTGAATTACGATTTCACCTTCATATATATATATATATATATATAAGAGTTAGTGTGATAACTGAAACATTTATTCCCATACCGCCAATACGGAGGTATGGGAATGCCTTGTCAGACTGGCGTTTGTTATGACAAGAAATTTGAGTTTGTGTTTCCAGGTAAATATTTGTGCCAGAGCTGGTGGGTGGGTAGGTGACTAGGACTTGGTGCTTGTGTGGTTTCCTTGTCAAAGGAATGTGCGTGCGTAAACAGGCGATAGTCTTTTGGTCAAGTGATGTGAATTGGGTTGAGTGTCAATGGCTAGGTGATAGGCTCGTGGTTAGACGGTTGTCATTAGTCAGGTGAAGGTTTCAAGGATAGATGAGTGACAGTGGGTAGGTGAATTGTGTGTCGAGGTGAGTGTCTCCTCTGTACCTGTGTGTGTGTGTGTGGGTGACTTGTCTGTTGGCAGGAGAGATACTGTGGTAAGGTGAGTGCCTTGAGTTCGCTGAGTGTCACGAGCTTAGCGAGTATCTGTGGCCAAGTGCACGTCAACTGTAGTTGAGGAGAGTGTCGCTGGCAAGGTGATCATCATGTGCAGCTACACACTACAAGAGGGGCGTACCTCCACAGCCTTTAGTATACCGTAGTGGTTTGACGTCTCGAACGCTTGTATTAATTTCAGAGAACTAAAATAGGGAAATGATCGGATTTCAGTATCTTTTTTTTTTTCTCTCAATAAGGCCATTGAATAATAACTGGGTTTTTTTAATAGGATTGTTAGAACAATGGCTTCCTTCGTCCACATTTCAGTGTCTTTTTCGCATTATTTCGTTGTGTGTGTGTGTGTGTGTGTGTGTGAAAAGGAGACGAAACCAAAATAATGCAATAGCTGTCAAGACGTATCCGAACTAATACAAATAAAACCGCCGGTCGCCAGGTTACCCACCCCAGGTGCAGAGATAACCAGTATACCTGTGTGATGGGTGGTAGGGGGAGATGGCAGGAGGGGAAGGTGGCGGGGAGGGATGTGGCTGGAAAGGGGGAGAGAGGGAGGGAAGGAGACGAGACCTGAGCTTTCGAGCCTCCCTGACCCGGTATGGAAAACGCTGCGTCAGGAGCGCTTATGTTATCCTCCACGTCCTGAAGGAGCAACTCACCGGTGACATAACCATAGGAATAGAGAGACATCGTGGGGGCCTCTTCGGGAGGGAAGGGGGTGGTTCTTATCTGGTCGGCTCGGTCCCGGAGCATCACCTGGGCGGCTCTTGAGTTATCCGCCAGGCTGTTTTTAGATGAAGTACGAAGGATTAGGCAAAATTGTGCATAGTACAGGAGGGGGGGATACGTGGTGTTACTGTGTGTGTGTGTGTGTGTGTGTGTGTGTGTCCTAAGTATACAGTCTTAGTTCAAGATTGGGAGGGTCATTCTCTCCCACAGTCACAACCCGACTGTTTCTCATGCATAATTTGCATCTTTCTCTCGCACAGCTGGTAAATCATTTACGTGCAAGCTGTTGGCCATGCGTGTGGTGAACCTCTCTCTCTCTCTCTCTCTCTCTCTCTCTCTCTCTCTCTCTCTCTCTCTCTCTCTCTCTCGAATGGTAGGCAGCCACCGACCGACCAGGGCGGTATGATATATTTTACTGCTACTACCCACCCGCCTGGGTATCGGAAGAGTAAATGACGGCAGCACCGTGAGCCATCACTTCACTGGCTTTCAAGTTTCAGTCCTTTCGCTCCAGGTAGCTGTCTGTCATTTCTCTCTGCCTCACCCCACACGCGGGCAGCTGCCATTCAGTCCGCAAATGTACAATCCCTCCGTCTCAAACGCTACTCTCGAGGCAGCGCGACTCGTTCTTCGTTACTCTAGATTTTCCCTGCGGTGGGCGCAACGCGTTAGCCCTGTCTCTTTGGCAAAACGTCGTCTTCAGTAAGTGAATACGTAAGTACGGTCTGGCATTCTCTCTATCAGCTCCTCGGCACACACACACACACACACACACACACACGTTTCTATTATTAAAGTCTCCCGTCGCCCGATTTATTTTTCCACCATTTTCTGTTATTAAAAACTTTATTGAAGATTCCTTGTGAATATCGCCGAGTGATGGTGTGAAAGCGATGCCCGCGGGGTGACGAGTGACGAACGCGAGCTGTTTCGAAAGGCAACAGAGCGCCGGACATTTTGATTGAAAGTGTTCCAGTTTTTATTTTTTATTGGTTTATTTTTTCTGTAAACGAATTATATACTCTCTGTGAATAAGGTATATACTTTTTGTAAATGAAGTATAAACTTTCTGTGCTTGAAGTATATACTTTCAGGAATGAAGTATATATATTTTTGAATGAGGTAAATACTCTCTGTAAATGAAGTATATACTTTCTGTGAATACTTTTTATTCTTTCTGTGCATATAAGTATTCATTTTCTGTGAGTGAAGTACATACTTTCTGTAAATGAGGTATATACTTTCTATGAAAGAAATATTTCCTATCTCTGAAAGAGGTATATACATATATCTTCTATTTGAGAAATATATAATTTTGTGAAGAATATACTTCGTGTAAATGAAGTAGATACTTTATGTGAATGAGGTCGTATTACAGTCAAGGTGTCGAAGATTTTTATTTGCAAAGGGAGAAAGAATACGATTGTTTGGTCGATCTCGACTCTTCAAGATGAATAGAATTTCATCATGACGTATTCTCAGTGAATTACAATGAAATACATTAGTTGATACAGAGTGTGAGTAGATGTATGGACACTAAATAGTTTAGTTTGAATTTCGGCAAACTGGTTGATGTGATTTTGATATGACTGTATGTTTGTACTGAATATGACTGTATAATGAATATAAAAGACTAGATACTGAATGTGACTCTTGACTGGTGAATATGATTGACTATACTGAATGTTAGTGAGACCGCTTAATATGACCGTATACTGACGGATGCTGAATGTGAACATGATTTGAAACTGAATATGATTGCATGAGTGTGTGTATGCTGAATGCAACTGCATGACTGTATATGCTGAAAATAACTTCATGACTGTGTGTACTGAATCTAACTAACTGTATGAGCGGACATACCTAGTCATTATGACTCTGGTATAGTATGATACGCTTCCTGCTTTAGGATGGACTTATAAAAGTGTCTTTTTTTAAGATCGTCATTGTAAGAGAGGAAGATAAATCACGTCTTACGTACGGGGAAGGGGTGAAGCTGTAGAGGAACGTATGGGAAAGGGGTGAAACTGTATTGGATCTTTTGCTTTCGTAGTTTCATTTTTTTTTATCAGAAACCAAAGACCGTTCTCGGTTTTTGGCAAGAGAAACCGTTAAATGATACCAAATTTCGCCTTCATTCAGTAGTTACCGGTAGCGTAGCAGGACAATTTCTGTTTCCGTTATTAGAAAACGCGGTGTATTTTTAGTGTTCTCAATTAAAAGGAAGATTGTATCAGTTTTCGTTACTGGACTCCGAGGCGTGGTTTGGTTTCTGATTCGTAGAGACACTGGACTGTATCGCCGTTTGTGTGTATGTAACAGTGTATTTGTTAATGCCTGTTTGTGCTCTCCGGGGATAGAATTGTTTATTCTTGGGGTCCCATCTCATGAACTCAAAAGTCATTATGAGATCGTTTAAACTCGTGTATACTCTCAGCATTCAGAGACTTCGTCACTCAGCTTACTCCATTCATCCACTGCTCTGATAATATGAAAGTACTTCGTTCAGTCTTTTCTCTCATAAATTTCTTGTTCATTGTCTAGTTATGATCTGTTGTTGCTCCTCTGTCTTTGTATCTTTCGAAGAACTCTTCACTGGTGACATCGTCAAGCTGGTATACATAATGGAAGGTTGTGATCAAGTCACTCTCCCTCCTTTATCTCACAGCGGGCAAATGTATTGCCTCTAACCTTTCCCTGTAACTCTTTGTTGCCTTCCTCTACACCTCCTCTGTTAGTTCTTTGTGCTCCTTTTATTATTGTGTAGTGAACATGTGTATGTGGTGACCCAAATATGAGAAACGTAGTTTAGTTTTGGCCTAATACACTTGAGAATAGTTTCTTAGACATTTTCTGGTACATTTACATAAATGCAGTTGTAATATTTGCCAGCAAGCAGTTCGCTTCCTTTATTGTTCTCCTAAGATGGAACTCATGCGACAAATTATGTACGATGTCGACTCTGAGTCACACACAACTGCAGCTTATTTTCTTTTCAAATCATATTCATATCGAGACCTTCTTTCACTCTGTTTCGTCCTCATTATCATGTATCTACAGGGGTTAGGTCTCATCATTCGTATATGAAAACAATTTTGGAGTTCTTCTAAGTCCCCTTGTATGTTCATGCAGTCTTCCTTCCTCTTTACTTCCATCATGACCTTGGCATCATCCGTAAACGTATTCAGGTATGAGTCTTCTCCTTCTGATAAGCCATTTGCATGGATCAAGAAGAGCAGTGATCCCAGGACGGAGCCCTATAGCACGCCACTGTTAATTCCATCCCAATTTCAAGAAGTTTCCTCTGACATGTATCCTTTGTTCCCTTCCTCAGAGGTAATCATTTGTTCTACGAAAGAGTGTCAGATGCTATCTGGCTTTCAAGGAGCACGCACTTCTCTTTTGTGTGTGTGTGTGTGTGTGTGTGTGTGTGTGTGTGTGTGCATAACTCGGAAGGGTTCCCATCCTCCTCGTGTGTGACCTGGGAAGCACTGGCACTATATCCAGTGGATGCCACCCGTATAAAGAACCCGCAAAAAGATAGTCTCTGGCATCTAGGAGTATCAAGGTGCCGTAAATATCTTGAGGAAATTAGAAGGAAACCTGAAGCGACTCTCTGGGGAAGGAGGGCAAGGGAAGAGGATGGTGAGGTGAGGCAAGCGCTTGGAAAGCAAGGAAATGAGACAAGAGAGAAGATAGTGAGTTAAGTCAAGTGCTTGAAACATAGAATGAATCCAGTGTGGGACAGAAGGAATTGAATAAGAAATAAAGAACTGAGAATGGAAGAAATGTAAGAGGGATGTATGTGTGGCTCTGAAATACATTTCACCTGTTATCTCCATGTTATGATTGTATGGAGGAAGGACATTTTCTTCCTGATCACTATCGTAGAGGTGTGATATAGTGACCCTTGACCTCACCTCTCAGGGTCATATCTAAGTTTACATCATCACGTCCAAAAGATTTTACCGTCGTGTTCTAGAGGATAAATTTCCATAAACATTGTAGAGAACCAAATATATGCACGTATATCCTGTCCCAAGAGCCTTTTCGTTCTTAATGAGGCTCCTGCAGCGCTCAGGAAACTAGCCGCGTCTATTGGTCAAGACAGTAGGACATGAAGTGTAGTGATGTGTATGCGTCTGTGTGCTGAGAGTGCAGGGCAGTTGAGCAGGAAACTTTTGATGTCCTCATTGTGGAAGTTCCACCGTGGACATAAAGGGTATTTGTAGTGTTGAAGGATTTGTTGATGCGAAAGTTTGACCCGTATTTACCTGGAGAGTGTTGCTTCTGATGGATGTATGTCTGGTGGCGTGGAATAAAAGATTTGAGTCGGGAGGTCGGTTGTTTAGTGCATAAAGCGTTAGTTTCAGTATGTATTTTGTCAGTGGTATGTTTGTTGAGGGCTGGGGAATCTGTGAATAGAGCTTACTGAAGTGTTCGCAGGAGTAAGCTTTTGATTTCTACATAGGAGTTCGTTGTTTGTTATGGAGTGGTTTGGGTGGGAGGGAGTCTAGAGCTCTTGCTCAGCATTGAGTGCCGAGTGTGTTGAGGTGGGATCGAATTGCGGGGGGAAGTCTTTGTTCACTGTTTAGGTTTGAGTGTTTGTTATATTTGATTTTGAGAAGGTGGAAGGCCAGACGGGTGAGGAGTAGTTTAAGGTGGAGCGGATGAATTGTTACTGGGAATGTTCAAGGATTTTGTATTTCAGAAGAAAAACTTCCTAGCGTCCGATATGGCATTTGTCATATATATATATATATATATATATATATATATATATATAT
>JAYMFT010009014.1:0-16970 GCA_038088735.1 Panulirus argus
CAAGACTACTTCTTCATCCAATCCATGGTTCAACTGTTCCTGTTCTGAGGCCATTCAGGCAAGGGATCAGGCATATCGGTCGTGGAAAAACTATCTTTCCCCTGGCTCCCATTCAGCTTTTATCACTGCCTGTAATCGCTGCAAGCACGTTATGCGTGAGGCGATGTGTTCCTTTATTCAAAGGAAGTGCGATAACCTCTCCTCGTCATCCACTGATAGATTTTTCTGGTCTTCAGCTAAGGGCATCTCTAACAACTTCTCTTGCTCTACCTTTCCCTCACTTTTCCGTCCTGATTGTACTATAGCTGTCTCTCCCATTGACAGGGCAACTATCTTTGGTTCCCATTTCTCCTCCAACTCCACCTTGGATGACTCTAACATTTCTTCACCTCCTAATGCTCCTCTTACTAATCCTATGACTCTTCCTGTAATCTCTTTTTCGGATTGTTGGAAAATTGCTTCTTTCTGTGGACACAAGCAAGGTTTATGGTCCTGATGGCATCCATCCCTTTGTACTGAAAGATTGTGTCTGTGAATGTGCACCTGTGCTTGCTCATGTATTCTGTTTCTGTTTAAAAAGTAAAACTTTTCCTTCTCCTTGGAAACATGCTTAGATACATCCCATCCCAAAGAAGGGTGACCATTCTAACCCCTCTAACTATTGTCCTGTTGCTTTGACATCTACCATTTCCAAAGTTTTTGAATCCCTCCTCAACTCTCATATCCTTAAGCACCTCGAAAATCACTGTCTTCAATCTGATCACCAGTATGGCTTCCATAAGGTGAGATCCACTGGTGATATTCTTTCCTATCTCGGTAATGTCTGGTTATCATCCCTGAATGATTTTGGGGAGTCATATGTAGTTGCTCTTGACATACCTAAGGCTTTTGACAGGGTATGGCATTGGGGCTTATCTCCAAGCTCCCCTCTTTTGGCTTCCCTCCCTCACTTTGTTTCTTGATATCTAGCTTCCTCTCTGACCGATATATCTATGTGGTTGTTGATGGAGTAGCGTCCTCCCTTTTCTCCTCAAGGGTCTGTTCTGTTCCCTACACTTTTTCTTCTTTTTTTTCAACAAGTTTCTCTCTTCCACAAATAATCCAATGCACTCACACACTGATGACTCAAAGCTGCATTCGTCCACATCCTTCACATCTGCTCCCTCTTCTCTCACTCGATCTGCATCTCGCCTTGACACAGTTTCCTCAGTAAACTCAGACTTGGACAGGATATCTCGGTGGGGTACACAAAATCCAGTTAAGTTTAATGCCTCCAAGACCCAATTTCTACCCATCTATCTGCCATAAACTCCGCACAACTCTCTTATCTCCTTTGATGGTTTTCTAATTCCACCTCTTGTCTTGATGAACATACTTGGTATTACTTTAACATACACTCTTTCTAGGAAACCCCACTTTATGGGAATAGCTAAATCTGCCTCCAAGAAACTGGGTGTCCTGTTTAGATGTCATAACTTTTTGTCTTCTGAACAGTTGCTCAGTTTATACAAGGGATTGATTCATCCTTGTATGGTGCACTGCTCTCACATTTGGGGTGGTTCTAGCTCTGTATCCTTACTTGACAAAGTTGAGTTGAAAGTGGTCTGACTTATAAACTGTCCCAGGCTAACTTCAAAACTTGACCCCCTTGCCCTGCACCTCAATGTTGATTAAGTTCCCCTTCTGTAGGTATTATTTTGGCTTTTGCTCCCAAGAGTTGGGTGCTTGTGTGCCACCCACCACTAGCTAGACCACGCAATACTCATCAAGCTGCTGCATCACACGATTATTGTGTGGCCATCGGCAACTCAAGGGTGTGCTGTTTTGATAACTGCTTCTTTCTCTATACGTCAAAGCTTTGGAGCTCTACCTTCTCATGTCTTTCCTAATAAGTATGACCTAGCTCATTTCAAAAGACAGGTCTTTCATTTCCTCTAGAATTTGTAAATACTTTCCCTGTCTTTTCTGCCCATTTCTTAATTCTCTCTATTTTTCAATTAGGACCCAGCCTTGATGTGGACTTTTGTCCATGACTGGAGCCTGCAGTATAAAAAGAAAGATAAAATGTGTGTTAGTCCTTTTAATGAATGCTTTGCTGAAACTGATCAACAAATGTCAAGAGTTAGTATCTGAGACATGATAAATACATAAACATATTAGGTATATGTAGTGTACTGATTGTGTTTTCCTTTTATAAGTAGGTATAATGAATATAGTAAGAGGGGCTATGCTAAGTATTTTTAATCTGAAGGTGGCTGATGTTTATATTGTCTTACATGTCCAAGACTTCACATTGCAATGTAAGAGTTTTGTGATAATTGACTGGGAGTGACAAAATCTTTTGGAAAGTTGTGTTTTCTTCACTAGAAGTTACCACTATATAGCTGTGTAACTTAAATTACAGGATGGTAAGGAAGATTACCGTGCTGATGTGCGGCGGAATGCACCTCCACCAATTTGGAAGGAACGGCAAGGCAAGAAAGGTGAATTCAGATATTTCTAGTTCCTGCCTGCAGCTTCTGGCGTTGTAACTGCTGGTTCATGGTCTCCTTTCTTAAAACTGTTTTGATTAAAGCTATAAGTAAAATACATTACTGAGTCAATTAAGGAAAGGACAGGTACACTTATGTCTGAATTAAAAAAGTGTATAAGTGGTATGATAAAAGAAACTTTTGTTTAAGGAAGTATTGTAATATTGATATTACATAAACCCTGTCATAGCAATTGATATATAACTTGATAGCATTAGTGAAGGGGGCTTGTGAACCAGTAGGATGACGCACGTGGTGGAGAGATTTCTTTCAGTCTCTCTTTGTGGGTGTGTGTGTGTGTATGTGTGTCTTTGAAACTCCTGCACTGTGCACTGTCCTGGCTATTGACACATGCTTCAGTAAGTAGGCTATGCATTTTAGCAGCCTTATCTGTGTGTGTAAAATGTTTTGTGTTGATTTATTGCCAAATATTAGATCAGTAATGAGAGCTAGTTGTAAACATTTGCTTTTGACTTGAAAATTTGTTCACTTCATCACATGTAAAGCTATCATGTGATGAAAAAATTGATGCATTGATATATAAGTTTACAGGAGTTTTTAAATGATTAACACATAAATTAATCATATATGTCATTTGATCATTTTCATGAATTTCCTGAGTGAAAATTATCGAACGTTTAGTCACAGTTGTATAGATATTTTGAGGCATGTTTATGAAAAACATGGTTTGTTTATTTATTTGCCATAAGGATAAGGCAAAGAATTAAATATTCTTATTCTAAATGAGGGATTGTACAAGGTGTTATGCCACTGTAAAGTTATTCCATGTTTGTTATAGATAAACAAAGTCCAATGTAACATTACTCTGCGGGTAGTGTTTTGCTGGCACCCCTGTTAGTTAACTCCTGTAGTCCGTCCATTATTCAGTACTCTGCGGTAATGTCATTGATTTTTCATTTTCATCATATATATCATTGTTTGATAGTTATAATCTAATCACTTTAATCATCACTAACACTAGCATATTACTTTTTTTTAATGTACAGAAAATGCAATTTTGTGTTAATTGTAGATTAGTTTTGTAGAATGATGGAGTAAGGACTATATTGTTTCAAAACTTCAACCTTAGACGTAGCATATGTACAAGTGCCCCAGTTAAAAAAGCCCATGATTGCTCAGATAACACTTGACTACCCCTGCTCAGAGACCAGTTTGACAGAATGCTGTAGATACTTAGTTGTTTTGTGGAATTAAAGCCATGGATTAGTTTTCTGACTTGAATGACATCTGCTTGCTTTGGCCATATTCATAAATGGGATATTGAATATCTTCATTTATCAAAATCAAACTCCTTCTTTTAATCATTTGATATTTTGATTGTACTAAATGTAAAAGAGATTGATTAGCTAAACTAGTAGAATAACAACTTTTTTTTTTCCACTTCTGAATGTGGCCCATGTGCTCAGTAGAGCATTTTGACTCTAAGATGCCTGCTCTTCTTTAACCTTTCATAGTTCCTAGATTTTGAATTTCTTTTTACTGACAACTGAGTGTGATCTGTTTTAATGTGCATTCTTGATGGGAAGATGCTTTTGGAACAAATTTGTCATAAAATATATTGTATGGTTAATAATGGTACACAGAAATTTTATTTTTCTAGTCTTGTTTACTTTGATGACTTTCCTAGCATCTAATGGTGAGTGGAATGCTGTTACAAACCAGGTAATGTACTGCTGTCTTTGCATTTTGGAGGAAGGTAGTAATTTTCCTGTATTTAGAAAACATTCTGTAATGAGATACTGCATTAACATATTATGATGCTAATGTTATGCTTTACAAAATCACAATAGAAAAGTTCAAGATTCTCTTTGCTTTAATGAAGATAAAGTCAAACAAAACTAGAATGATTAAAAAGTAAAGGATGCCGGTACCTTCTTTCATGTGACATTAACTTCTCTGGGAATAGACTAGTTGCATGCATGGTGGAGGATTGTAGTGGATGGCTCTGTTGACTATGTGACACAATAAGCTACCTGATATTTTTTTTTTCCAAGGCTCAAATAAATTCTGCATAGTGTCCAAGTTAAGCAGCTTGTCACTTTTCATGGCTTAAGCCAACTAACAAAATGGCTATATTGAAAATTACATGATTGACCCCCAGGTTTTCATTTGGGAAGACTCACATAATGACTTGTGACTGCACTTGACACATCTCTTTGACTAACTGTCATCTTTTAATTCAATGGGCTAAAGTCTTAAAACTTCACTGACAAAAAAGAATTCAGACAGGACTGTAGAATACATGCATTTTTTTATTTCATCAGTTTTAAAGATATGCAATTTTTGCATAAGTTGAATGGTTGTATGTGTGACTCGCACTATTACTTGCTCTTTTTATATTCAAACTGTATCAATCAAAGAGTAATGATGACAAGATATAGTGTTAAATCACGTGCAAGATATTTGTAAAGAATCTCATGTACATTTGTAACATAAGATTTATTTTTCATTAATATGGTAGAAGGTTGTGGCATATGATTTTTTTCATATAGAGTGTGTAATATCAAGATTACAGTAATAAATCAATATGAAAATAGTTTTTTATTAAAATATTTTTCCTATGCAGTATACATCTTGTGTGCGATGTTGTCAACAGAGCCCAAAACAAACTTTGCACCAATGCACCAGTACCTTTATTTATGGATCATGGGCAAGTCTGTAAGTTTTCTTAGACTTTTCTGGGGACTCTGCTCCATATTTTCAAGGAAAAGGTATTGTAGTGTGTAAACTAGGTAAGTGGTTCTTTCACCACACTCTTATTTGATGATGACTCTGGTTTAAGTGTCATAGATCAAGATATCAGTGCTGCTTTGTACCCAAAGGAAATATTATGTTTATCTGAATTTCAGCTCAAGATGAATAAGGATTATACATGTTTTCCTCCTATAAATGAGTTCACTCTGAGTGATTTCACAGATAAACAGTTCACTTTTTCCACTAACAGTTTGATAAGTATAAGATGTAGTTTGCACTTGAATGGTTGAGTTAGAATGTTTTGTACACATGCATTTCATATTGTGAGTATTGTAATGAATAATTGCCCTCCAGTTTGCATGTGGTGTTCATCGTGTTAGGTTATATTCTGCTCTAAGGTCAGTCAGGAAACCCAACAAAATTGAGTTTTATGAATCAGTCAAACTCACACCCAGCAAAGATTACAGGTGAGGAATCCACGGACAGAAAATATGTTACACGGGTGGAAAATCAAAATCAAAACTTTATAGATTTGAGTGGTATTGCTTGCTCAGTCACATTAGGGACAAAGTAAATCGAGCCATGAAGGTCTTCTCTCCAGAATCTCATCATGCCTTCATTTCTGCCTGGGATCATTGCAAAGCAGTTTTTACTGTAAACTATTATAGTAAATGGTCACATTTGATAGCAGAACAGATTATCAGAGAATAGTGGGCAGAAGCTACACTGGTTTTAGTATTATCCCAGGGCCAGATAGGTTACCTCTAGTAACCACCACCATGTTATCATAGTGATAGAAATAATGGGTCACATGGCTAGGGTTAGGCCTTTGTTAGGAAAACACATGCAAAATGCGTTTGTTTACAATTGCAAGAACAAGAACACACACACACAAACCTGTGCTCAATTACAAGGACCATCCAACCTGAAAATATTTGTACAGACACCACCCTTACCCACAACACAAATTTTTACAGTAATGCCTTGAGCGCAGGAAACAAAAAAATAATGCCACCAGCAGAATAATCATTGAACAGCAAAATTAATTCATATGCAGCAGTACCAATTGTAGACAAAGTAGATCCTTAAGATGATTAATGTATAACTTTATTCTAGCAATCTGGCAACTATCAATTTGAGAATTTTATAATCATCACACAGGTATCCACCTATCACTTGGATGTGATGGAACCGGTGATGATTTGAAACTAAGTTCTTAACGCTCCCATTTATTTACAGTTGACAGTTAGACTAGCGTGAGAGCATCGGGTAGCATCCGATGCTCATCACAAATCAGCGGGTACTGCCGCTTGCCCACGCAATGCGCATGCATGGCTGGGAAGCAGCAACATTGCCATGGTACAAAATAACTTTGAAATCCAGCTAACAGTCTTACCATGTGCAGCACCGATACTTGATATCTACACACCTCCCTCCCTCTTTACACTCGTAGCACAGTCTCTAGCGGAACATTGACTCTTTCCAGCGAGTTGGGGTGAACGATGAGGGGCATTGGGAGGGTTGAGTGATGGCTCTCATTCGTGGCCAGAGCAAGGGGACGCAGGGACTTGGGGGGAGGGGTCATCACTTGTATTAAACACTGGGCATAGATGTCTACAGTTTCGAAACCAAACACGACCACTAGGAAGGCGCACCTTGTACTTTTTTGACCTGCCTTGGCCCATCACGATGCCAACCTTGTCCCATCGTAGTGTAGAGGCGTCCTGCATTCTGACTCGCTGCCTGATGGTGAGCTTGGTTAGAAGGCGGGCATGAGAATTGTAGTGGCCCGTGACCTGGTTGGTGTGGGCGGCAGTATGATGGTCGTAGTCCTCAGTCTTAGTTTGCCACTTGTCCGTGAATGACGAGGTGGGCCGGAACACAGGTGCAGAGAGGGCGACCGTAGAGAATCTGCGCAGGGGAGCGTCCAGCAGGGGTCAGGGTGTTCCGAAGCTCCAGCAGTCCTCTATCACAGTCTTCACAGTCTATGTTTCTTGACAAGGTGGTCTTGAGGATAAGATGTTTGACTGCTTTAACTGCCGCTTCTGCGTGTCCGTTAGACTGAGGGTAATGTGGGAAAGTAATGAGGTGGTGAACACCCCAGCGGGTGAAGCATTTGAAGGGCTGCTCTTCTCATCTCCGTTGCTCCATTTGATGTCTGAAGGCCTGCTCTTCCCATCTCTGTCGAGCTTGCTCTTGTAAACTGGAAGTTTGAAGAAAGTTTATAAGATGCAGTATGTCATTATTGTAGTCGCCTTTTCTGTTGGGGGTCAGGGGAGGAGGGAGGGTGGGGCCTGTACAGTCATCAGCTGTGAGGAGATGCATGGATCTGTCGTCTCCCTGCGGATCATCTATCAGATCCGCTCCATTTAGATCCACCAACTCAAATGACTTTTCCTCTTGCTGAGCCATGTTGGGTTGGGTATCCTCGGAGAGCTTAGGATCTGTAGAGTGCCAGGGAAATGTCCAGTTCGCTGTAGGTAAACGCAGGAATGCACCAGGAGTAGTTGAAATGAAATGATCTTGGTGATAGGTTGGTTGAGCGAACGAGTTGAGGTGGCTGCGTGCGTACGTGTGTGGCGGTGGTGGGCGGGGCTTAGTCAGCCAGAGCAATATGGCGGCTCGCTTGAGGGAACGCGCCAGGCAGCCGCGCCAAATTTTGAGGAGGGAGTTTGCGGCTCGCAACACCACACTGCACTGTAACACTATAACTCTAACACTGCACTGCACAAACACTGTAGCACCCCTGGAAACAATGTGAAGAGTGTCCTGGGTCACTAAGAAATCCAACGTGCGAGCTGAGAGGTAAACGCTGTGTAATGGTGGAGTTCTGCTCGAATTTTGTAACGTTGAGCCCGGCTGATTGAAGTCTCTGTCAAGGGAGCGGCTACTTGTCACTGCGCCATGGATGTAATGGAACCGATGGTGATGAATTGAAACTAAGTTCTTAACACTCCCATTTATTTACAATAGACACAGAATAACGTGAGAGCATCGGGTTGCATCCAATATTTGTTACAAGTCAGCGGGCACTGCCGCTCGCCCACGCAACGTGCATGCGTGATGGGAAAGCAACCAGCAACGTTGCCATGGTACAATATAACTTTGAAATCCAGCCAGCAGTCTTACCATGTGCAGCACCGATACTTGATATCTACACTAGTGGTTGAAAATTTCTGTAAGTGGTTGAGTTGTAACTGGGCCAATATGTTTGACGTGAAAAGTTGATGAATATTATAAAAGTAAAGTTTTTATGCCTAGATGTTAAATAAATGCTGGCCCTGAATCTGTCCACCCTACAACCAACTGCCT
Source organism: Panulirus argus (assembly GCA_038088735.1). Lineage (NCBI taxonomy): Eukaryota > Metazoa > Arthropoda > Malacostraca > Decapoda > Palinuridae > Panulirus > Panulirus argus. Next base: position 8,559 of record JAYMFT010009014.1, read on the forward strand.
GAACCCATAAACATCCAACCTTTGTTTAAAGCTACCTAAAGCGAAGGTTGGATGTGTTTATGGGTTTAGGCAGTTGTTTGTGGGGTGTACATCATCTCTTCCACCCCTATCACATCATTTTTGCCACCATCCCTTCATCCATTCCCTGTGTCACCACTTCTCCCACTCGCACTGTCACCAACACTACCATCGCTTGAGGTACCGTCTCTCTCACCCCTTTGGGCACTGCTACTCCCATCTCCTGTGCCTCAACTTTTGCAGTCATTTGTGCACATACCACCACCTCTTATGCCATCTTTCCTACCACAACGCTACCACCATCTCTCATCCCCTCCTGTGCCACCACAGTGTTACCACCTTGGCCTCTGCTACCATCATTACCACCACCTCTTCTAGCTGCAAGTTGGAATTGCATACTGCAAATTAGTATTAAGTTTCAGTTAATCCAAGCATTTTTATGGCATCCATAACGGATGAGGTGGTTAAGGGCCTTAAATGCTACATATTTGTCCTTTCTCTTACAGACTTCCACCAGTGCCTATCATAGTTAACAAAAAATCTGAACAGTTCACTCTTCTCTTCTCAAATTTACTTCATTCTTCACCTAAAAGAGGTTCTGTAGTTCTTTTAAGTAATGGCAGCCCTAGTTTATGCTGTACCGGCTATATTGAAAATATTTATTGCTCTGCTCCTTTTCCGTTTATCTAGTAGAACTATCTCTCCTTATCTCTGTTGTCTACTTCACCTAGAAACTTCTCAGGGGGATGGCCTTAGCAAAAGTGTCTCCATAACTGATGAACTTCAGTGTTGCTTCATAGCCTATGGCAATAGCAAAAGAGTCTCTCTAAGTGATGAAATTCATTGTTGTTTCATAGCCTTTAGTGCCACTGGCAGAGGGAAATTAATGCAGTTTTTCCAGAGGCTCCATCCTGATGTTCCTACCAACTACTTCCTAATGCTCTTGCCCAATGTTCTTACCTACTACTACTACTTAATTGTCCAGCCTGATGTTCTTACCTATTACTTCTATCAATTGCTCCTACCATTTTGCCAAAAGGCAGGACTAGCACATAGTGCTCACCACAGGAAAATCTAGAGTTATGACTAATGAGTTGTGTGAGTTGAGTGTTGTCAAGTGTTGTGTGTGACAAGTTGAGATTGTGGACAGAATGCCAGCAGTCCACCTTTCGGTGAGGCAGAAAGAAAAGACAGGTACCTTGTTCTGAGGAGTGTAACTTAGCAACCACTAAAATGTTGGCTCACTATGCAGCCATTTCTAACCCTCCCAGTACCGAGGTGGGTAGTACCAGTAATGTAACTCCCTTTTATGTGAATGCCTTCCAACTACTACCTGCCCGGTAAACAGTAACTGCCTTTGTTCAGTTATCAAGCACATAACCTCTTTTCCATGTTTCACACTCATTCTCCACATCCATTATGTGCAGCTTTGCCATTCCTCACAGTCTCATGCAGCACTCTTTAATATCAGGAACCTGATTGTTTCTCCTTTGTAACATCTTCTCCAGTCCTTTAACCTGTAGTCTCCTTTGTAACATCTCCTGTCTTTTAACCTGTAATCCTAGCACACTAATATCTACATCTCTTGTAATCCTTAGTCAGGTTTTTGAAGTACTGTTTCCATCCCATACGAGCTTTAACCTTTAACTAAAGTGCTCTTCCAGACATACATGAACTATCTATGCCTATTTCCAGTTTAGCATTTTATTTTTCTGTAGGAACAAGAAAGTAAATGTATGATGCAGATATATAATTTTTACCAAAAAGATTTTCATTCATCTTTTTGCATTCCCTCGTGATTTTTATTTTCTTGTTTTTTCTTTGTTTCCCATCAGGCTTTTAGACAAGTGTAAATTAATTATTTATTCTTTTCAAATGTATTGATAAGAAGGAGGCTTGCCATTTGGCTGCTGCCTCCATTTTCCTTGTTGTGCAAACAATGATGTCCAGAGATTTTTACCACATCACATGCTTCTTTATGCTCTTCCCTGAGTATATTGTCTCTTTAATATATTCTTGAATTTGTAGGGTCATAACCTGCCAGAATCTCCACTCCAAGCCTGCCGTTCAGCCTCTCTAGATGAGCTTAACAGCATCGGAGTTTCTTATGGATTACCAGTGATATCACCAATAGATGCCAAGAAAAAGTAAGTTATGTGTCTTAAACTGCGGTTATTATTGTCAGTCACTATTTCTGAAGTAGGTAAAATCTATAATAATGTCTTCCATCTTGATAAGATGGCTGTCTCATGGTAAGGAAAGATTAGGTAGACAGATGATTTCTAATGTATTGAATTATCTGGCCTCATGCATGTTTTAAGGAGCAGCTCTTGTCAACCCAGATTGTCTTTAGGCATAAATCTGTTTCTCAGGGTACTATGACTACTGTCCTTTGGTATCCTATATCACTAGTAACTGAGTTGCAGTTATTCTGATTTATCTCAATTCTAAGATTATGCATGATCATGATAGAATAAGCTGGAAACTACTTAGAAATGATTTGATAATTTTGAGAGGTGAAATGGCCTCAGGACTACAGGTATGGGTAGGAACTTGATGTAGAATAGTGAAAGAACTTTGTGAAGGAGAACTGGTTTCACTCATACTTGGGCCTGTTCCTAGAAAAGGTCAGAATAAGCAAATTCACTGTAAACAAATATACATATTTGTTCGCCATTTCCAGGTCAGTGTGGTCACGCCAAGAACAGACAAAGAAATAGTCATTCGCTTGCATTCACTCTTTAGCTGTCATGTATAATGCACCAAAACCAGAGTCCTCTATCCACAGTCAGGCTCCACAAACCTTTCCATAATTTCCCATGACAGCTTCATAGCCCTTGGTTCAGCCCATTGACTACATATCACCCCCTGTAAACCACATCACTCCAATTTTTGCTCTATCCCTTGCATGCCATACACCCTCCTGCATGTTCAGGGCCAGAGCCTCCAGTGCATCTTTATTACCATCCTTCCATTTTGTCCTTGGTTTCCCCTTTTTCCTTGTTTCTTCCACATCAGACATGTATGCTGTCTTAGTCATCCCTTCCTTACTCATCCTTTCCATATGTCCAAACAAATATATGTAGCCATTGAAAGGAGGATTCCATTACCACTGAAGGCTGAAGTTCCCCTTTTAACAAAAGTTCTTCTGTAAGTTTTCATGCATATAATGAAACTAACTTTTTCTGTCAAATATATTGTTAATTGAATGAACATTTTAAGTGAGTGTACTCAGTAGTACATCAGTAAACAAACAAAGGGAAGGGTAGCAGCAGCCCATACTTTTGAAAAGAATACATATTTATTTTACACTTTTATGAAAGCCTACCAAACAACTGACATTAAAACAGTAATAAATAAAACTTGGTGAACAGTAAGAGATGAGCTGACATAATCAAACAGATGAGGGAGATGTTCACCATGTCATATTTATCGTAATATCAAAATTAGTAGTTTGTCAGGTTTGTTATATTTTATCAGCACTCAGACAAGTTTACAGTAAGTATTTATTCTTTGCAAACAATTGATCATTATGCCAGACAGTTAAAGAAAAATGAATTTTGGGTTGCAAAAGGTAAATCGTGTATATGTGATTCATCATTTGTGAATTGAAGGTAAGCAAGGGAGACCAGTATATAGGTGAAAGAATTATAATTGCAAGCTGACTATGTAAAAATGTTTTGTGAAACAAAAATCTCTGATGGAATTTATCTAGGTCACCATTTACATTAAAAGTTTAAGATTGTATATTCCTATTGAACATATAGTTAACTGTTGCTACAAATATTGCATAATTTATTAATAGAATGGAAAAAAACTCGTAATATTTTTTGGAAATAATGAAAATTTTGCATTGATAGTTTCACACATGCAAGAACTTGAAGAATGGTATATAGGAAACTTGAAATAGGTTATCATTCCCACTTATCCACTTACGCACTTATCCAAGTTGTATAAAACATCAAACAACGCATTTTTCCAATTCAAATGTTGTGGATCAGTAGCAAGCTGCTTTGTTTATGTCCATTACTTTTAAAAGCATCTGTGCATTTCCTGCCTCTTCCTGAGGTGCTGCTTTTTCCCACATTTGATGGTCCCATGTTTTTGATATTGAGTGCTTCTCCATATGCATTACCTTGATCAGTTTGTCTATGTGCACTGTGTTGTTTTACTGCTATATCTTCTGTTAAGTGCCCTACTCTGACATCCTTTGAAGTGTCAACTTTCAGTCCCTGTTATACAACACTAATTGTATTCTTATCCATAAGAATTTATAAGCTGTGTAGTAATTAACAGTGAAACACTGACACCATACAAAGGTCCACTGGGGGAAGAGTTGGAAAGTTAAGTTTCTTGAAAGATGTAGGAGTCATCATAAACAAGAAACTTTTTTCAGATAGCACACTGATCAGGTAGTGTAAGATAATAATATGATTACAAGAATGTATTCTGTGGAGACAGAGGGCTCGATGAAAAAAAAAGTGTGCCCATAAGAAGCAGAACAGTGCTGTACTTCTGCACTGTATGGTCTCTGTCCAAACCAGATAAGTGAAAATGATTACGCAAAAGAGATTTCAGAAACACTATGGAAAAATGGAGCATATAATTTACCATGAGAGAAAAAAGAGAGAGACTCAAGAAAATTTGTGCCAGACAACAAATTAAGGGTTTGGAGAACAGTGTGATTGAATTAGAAGCATCTTAGTAAGGAAGAAACAGAATAATAAGATGTGCAGTAATGCATTGGAATAACATGCAAAAAACAGGGAAGAATCTAAAAATGATATTTTACCATTATGATGAGAGTGCCATGAAAAATACTGAATTATCAAAGGTCAACATATGTGAGGCAATAGAACAGCTTAAAGAGAACTTAACACTAGTTACTTTCCATTAAAAGAACATGATAACGCTAGTTGCTTTCCATAAAAAGAACGTGATGTCAATAGCAAAGCTAGTGATGTTTTGAGATAAAACCAAAATGAAAGTAGCATAAGAATTAATAAAATAGCTTATGTATCACCACTTCATAAAGGTTGATTAGCCAGCTTGACATCACACATATTAGATTGTTATAATTCCCAACAATGTGTGTTACATTTTTATGTACATCTATGTATATTATTTACATAGATTTATACTATTATTTACATAAATTTATACACATTTTCTTTGCTGCTTAGGTAGCACAAAAATGAAGTACTTTACTCCACAGCATTCAATGGTAACTGACCAGTTCAGTTGATTACATTTTGGCAAAGATTGTGGAAACGATGTCCAAGTTGCCAATATTTGCTTTCTCACACATTATTATGATGTTTACCATGCCCTAGATTTGTAAATGCTCCAAACTGCATACTGCACACTTGTAGTCAATTGTCAAAATGTCCCATTATGTATATGGCACACTGACAGTTAGTGGGTTTAAGGTTTAGTGCCTATTATCCACTTGGTTTAAATGACTGTGATTGTTTATCCCCTAGACCTTGGTATTTCCTCCCATGTTCATCCCAGTTTGCACATGCACACACACAAACACCCTCTGTATATTGGTCCTACATGAAATAGCCTTATTGGGTGGAAAAGGTAACTACTAGATGCTTTGGAGATCACTGATATCATAGCTCACTAGTTTTATTAATGTGAATTCCGTAAGCTGCAGAGTTTCCAGGGTAAATACTGTTATCAACATGTCTTCAGAGAATTATAATTCCTTCTTATTTTCTTAAATGACACTCATACATAAAGCTCCCAAACTATCCCAGACTCATTTTCTTGTTCTGAACCCTCTTTGAAGCAGAGAAGTGCAGATGACATTGTTACCTCAAGAGTTAAAAGGCACTTTAAAGCTTTAAGATTATCTATTTTGTTAGCTGTAGGTTTAGGAAGTTATTTGATGTCTAGAACAGAGATTGATTCATATGGATTTGCACAAATTTGGATTACTTATTTTTGGTATAATCATCTTGTTTTCCTCTCCTTAGATGTCTCTTTCTGGAGGCTGGTAAGTGTAGCATGGCCAAACATCATGCTACAGCAGTATTTGATAAGTAGAAAACTGGAACATCTGATTCTGTTTATTTGACCCTCTATTTCAGCCAGATACCACTCTAACAGAATTAACATTTTTTATTCAATGACATGCAGTGCCTTCTTTTGCACATCATGCCAGCTTAAAACATTTTTAAGTTGAATACACCTGTTTATTTTTCAGATTAAACTAATAACAAACATTTTATTCCCTTCTTACAGGATATTGGACTTAATCTGATAATTTTTTGCCTTGGTATTTAATCTTTTCAAATAATGTAAGGCCTCAGAATTTTAATGTTACGTTTTACTTTTTTACTTACTTCAAAATAATTTTCCTCAGGAACTATCTTTTTGGAGGGCTGAGTAGCCTGCTTGGGGCTTCTGAGTTAGATCGCTACTTCCCTGCACGAACTATTAACATCTTTATTGCTACTTGGAACATGAATGGCAAGGTGGGGCATAAACATAGGCCAGTATAAAAGATTTTGTCATTGAATGATAACTTAATAATGATATGTTTGTGGTTGCCATCATTGCTCTGTAAGATGTTTGTGATTTTGTTATAGAATATTTACATGTAAAGAGTAATAACAAGCTGTTTTGGAAGGAAGTGCTTACTTTCAGAAAAGATGTATGTAAAAAGTGAGGGAGTAAGTGAGAGTCTGCGAGAATATATGACGAGAAATGATGTTTAAGTGGACAAGAGTACTTTAAAGAACTAATTGGAGATGATGGTAAAAGAAACTTTGCTGTAAAATTAGAGCTGAGGGACTGGAATAAGTATGGGAGAGAAGAAAACCTTAGAAAGCAGGTGATGAAATGAATGAAAGTGTTTCTAGGGAAGAGAAAAGCTGGAGGTTTAGATGGAGTTGTTGGTGATAGAGTGGAAATTGGTGATGAAACTAGAATTAAAAGGATTTGGAAAGTATGCATATTAGCATAAAAATGTTATGTTCCTAATGACTAGGCAAAGACAGTTATATTTTCACAGAATAAAGTTCACCTGAAAACAAATAAGAAAAAATGAAGAGGATAAGATGTAGCATTTTGCAGTATCTTCTCATGTATAAGTTAAAGTAATGTCCTGTTTTCATTTATTACTATACTGCTTTATTTTTATCTTGACCAAACTTTTTTTTTTTTTTTTTTTTTTTTTTTTTTTTTTTTTTTTTTTTTTTTTACAAACGAAAGACTTTTGTGTAAAAAGTCAAAAGGAATAGAGAAAGTTTTCTATCATTGGGGATAGGGGAGCTAGACTTCTTCTCATATACTTACCTCCTTTGTGTAGTAAAACACATAAAATGGGGAAGTTGGGGTCTGGAAACCTTCTCTTGCATTTTCACTCTCCAACAACAGGTAGGTAGTAGTTTGTAGGCAGCCAATGACCAGGGAAGTATATTACCAGCACTACCTGCTTGGGTATCGGAAGGGTTAGTGAGGACTGCGCATTGAGCAAGCACTTAAGTGGTTGTCAAGTTGCTCTTTTTGACCCAGATAGCTGTCTTTTCCTTCTGCCTCACCCACATGTGGACTGCTGACATTCTGTCTACAAACATAGAATCTCTCCTTGTCATACATAAAGCTTGACAACCCTTAACTCACACGGCTCATTCTTCGTAACTCCTGCAGTGAGCACTATGCACTAGCCCCGCATTTTGGCAAACTGGTAGGAGCAGTAGATACAAGTTTTAGGTAGGAACATTTATGTGGGAGCATTGGGTAGAAATATAAGGTAGAAATAGTTGATAGGAGCATTAGGTAGTAGTTAGTAGGAACATTAGGTAGGAGCCTTTGCAAACACTGTGCTAGAATTGCCCTCTGTCGGTGGCCTGTTAAGTGTGGGGCACTAAAGGCTAAAGCAGCACTGAAGTTCACTGGTTATGGAGACTATTGCCATGGCCACACCCTTGAGGGAGTTCCAGTTGGAACAAATGTCGAGAGATATAGATAGATAGATATGTCTTTATGAAAAACAGATGTTCTGACAAATTGATATGTGCTAGTGCAGACACTGAAAAAACAAATTATTTCCATAATGATAGTGAAAACAAAGGAATGCAGAAAGGGAAAAACTCAAAAGGCTACTCATGCCTCAGGCAGTGCCAAAGAGAAATACCCTTCATACATGAGCAAACTTTGACCCTTCATAAAAAAGTTCAGGCGAGCACTAGGACATGTTTATATATATCATCTTGACACCACCCCTCCCCACAGGAAATAGCATTGCCAACCCCTGCATCAGTGAGGTAGCACAAGGAAACAGACCAAAAAGGCCACATTTGCACACACTCAGTCTCTAGCTGTCATGTGTAATGCACTGAAACCACAGCTTCCTATCCACATCCAGGCCCCACAGACCTT
>JAYMFT010009025.1:0-16970 GCA_038088735.1 Panulirus argus
ATATATATATATATATATAGATAGATAGATAGATAGATAGATAGATAGATAGAGAGAGAGAGAGAGAGAGAGAGAGAAATCGTTACCAGCCTCATACACAAATGAGCATCAGCTGACCCATTACATAACAATCCCAGCCATGCAGACCTCCACTCTCTCCAGCACTTAAGTACTTGTCCATACTGACACCATTCCTAGAAAAGACACACACAGTTTGTTCTTGTTCAGGATGACCTCTGTCCTAGCCAACAATCGGGTGAACACAACGCAGAATTAACTGAGATTCAAGACACCACTGTACCGTTCAATACAAATTTGATTTCAAATCGATTTCCAGCCTTCTTATTCATCATGAAGCAGTGTTATGCTATTCGCTACAACATAAAGAACTTCCTTAACGCTTCTATATAAATCACTAAAGGTACATTTCCTCTGGATTCCCTCATATTGCCTTCAATATGTTGAAACTATGACTAATCATGTCTGTCGTAAGCCAGGGATAGACCTCGACCTATGCACACCACTTAATGTCGTGAAGTCCATACTTCTACATAATGACCTCGAAGAATACCGGGGATGCTGAGAGACCACGTAGCCCTAGCAATACATATTATGACTCTTACGGTTAAGCACGACATGAAAACTAAACAACAGCTATGTTGGATTGCCTTGGAGTACAGATGTATCTGGCGGGAAAAACGTGATTCTAGAGGAGATATGAATCTGTGTATGAAGTGTGATGTTCATGTTAACACACACGGGAATTTAATTAATAGTGGCCCTTTATCACCAACTCTGGCCTCCTGTTATAAGTATTCTGTAAGTACTTAATTCAAAGTGATGTACTTAAGGACGTTCTACGACTGCTCCCTGGCTTCGCAAGCCTGTGAACCTACTTAAGTATTCAGTTGTACCCATATTGCTATATAACTTGCATTAAGGACTCCTGCTTTGTTCATATACATGTATGCCAGTCCAACTTTGGTGATGTGTCGCACGTACTGCTCCCTTATCAATATATGCATGTGCTGACCCTATATACAATATGCAAATCTTGTTATCGAATACTTAATGATCCAAAACCCTCCTCTGGAACTTGTTTGACTGTCTGTCCGCGTGTCAGATATATCTCTGCATTGAATATATGTTGCCTATTAACCCGCACAAGTGACATATGTTACTCTCCATAACAATGTCTGCATCGACTTAGTAAGTAATTTGTGTGTGTCTGTGTACCGGATACAAGGGGTTTTCACCCCATTTCTAGAACAATACTTAAATGTTACTCTGCTGTCCATATTTACGGATACTGTTCTATCCTGTATTGTGCTTGCATACAAATACAGAATACATGGGCACCTCAACCCACTCTGTAGACAAATGTGTTTATCACACGAAGCCCTCAGCCTATCTGTTAACTTGTGTAATACTCAATTATTCATATCTACTGATACACAGACCCATTCTGTGCTATCCTGTTATCAATACACATAATATATGGGTATATATGGATACTGACCCATCCTGTACTATGGTGATATATATACATAATGAAAATATGGGGCCCTCAGCCCACTTCTAACTTACCTCGTACTCTCTTATATTTGTAGAAATACACGCCCAAGTTTGTTGGGTGCCTATAAAATGCCTTGCCCACGACAAAGCATGCGAGGTGGTGGGGTGGTTCACGGAGACATCTAGGTATTATGTGGGTGAATTGGGAACCTTCAACCATTCACCTAGGCTATATTAGGTTAGGTTAGGTTTCCTATTCATCATAACAATAATTTCTAAACATATCATGGGTTAAAAATGGATTTTAATAATAATAACAGGAAGACTGAATGGTGGAAGTGAACTTTGGTTAGTGTAAAAAACAATGTTTATGGATACGATGGTCATCAACACAGTCATTAACCTACAATATCTAATAATTTTAAAAGGGTAGTTACAGGAAAGCGAACTTACCTATGCCTGTTACCATGATATTAGTATATACTTAATATTTCACTACGAATTACTTTTTCGTATCTAAAGCATTTTATTCATGATTCTCCATCTTAAATATGCTTGCAACAGGTCAGTATAGTACCGAACAGCGATTTCTCAATTGCATTCAGACACAAACAGTATTAACCTTTCGCTGGGTGATTTCGGTTCTGGTTTTTAAAAAACTTCGTATCTACATGTCAACATTATTCAAATGTAAAAACATCGCTTTAAAGTAATTTGAAGTTTCAACATATATGCAAGCATATTATAAATCTCTGATTCTCATATACTTTAGAGAGTAAAATAAACTTAGATGTTAATTGCAAGGTAATGCATCAGTATCTCCTCACATCCAAACAAGCTTTGGATAATGAGTAATTTTGCTTCATTGTGCTTGTGTAATGTTTATGGAATCAAAAAAATATCTGAGTAAATCAATTAAATCCGGTATGCTGTGATATCAAAAAAAAAAAAAAAAGGGTAGTGGTGAGGTTTGTGAAGATTGGGAGGAAAATTTTACTTTTGGTTAAAGTCCGTGAAACATAAAAAGAAAAAAAAAAATAGGAAATCATCTTCAAGTAACCTCCTTAGTGATCGAGATTTATATCAATGTTCAATATTCTTCTCGATTTATACCAGTCCCATCCATAGCAAAATCCTACAACTGCCTATAAAAATGTTACTAAACACACGACAGACCGAGCGGCTAATAGTGCTGCAGCCCAAGATCCCTGCAGGGCAGCTATGACCTGTAATCCCCTAACAGCAGCAAACCAATTCAAATCAAGTTTAAAAACTTGAATTCTTCAAGTCAGGTGACGAGACCCATCAGGATGGATTACAGTCAAGTGGAACTGACTGACTTCCCAAACTTCAGGGAAAACGTCTTGGTCTAGTATATTTAATGAGTCTGAAACTATATATTCAATTGTAAACAGCCCTGATCTTGCTTAATTATGATAACATGGCTACAAAGTTGTCTACGGACAGTTCAATTGGGAAACATGGCAAGGAAAAGTTCCACCACATTCATTTAAAGTTCATAAATATGAGCATACAATCTACATTTCCACCCCTTCTACGTCGTAACCTACGAGTCCTTATCCCAAACATTTTTGTATAATTAATCAGCTAAATATAAATACGTATACAGAAAAATTAGATAAGAAAAAACTATTAACTTGCCCGAGACAGAGGAAGCAAGCTCAGAACTGTTCCCCACGTACAGCTGAGCTCCGAACTTAAATACTGCCATGTAGATCTATGTCCTCTTCATGTAATTTAGTTTTTCATGAATAGAGAATCAGAATAAGCATCCTTTCCTCCAGCCACTGTAATTACACTTCCTCAATCAAAACCACGATGATCACCTGTGTTGAACTACATGATTCGAGCAGTTATTCTCATCTCACTGCAACACGGACTTTCCCACTGTATACGTGAGAATGCACTCTCAAAATCACTCATTTTTTTTCCTGCTGTGAATTTCAAGTATGGAAAATGAGTAAATGACTCAACCAATCAATGCCTTGAAAGCAATGATTCAACAGCAGTTTGGGTGGCTGGTCGACGTACGCAAACCCCGCGTAAACAAAGGTCACACTGGCCATCAAATGGTTTTCAGCAGTGATTAAATCATCTTATAAATCGATATTAATTTTGAGACTCATGGCAGGTATTACAGGAAATTGATTTTTTTTTTCCTTATTCAGGTAAGAGATAAAATAATAAGTGTATTTATGAATTTGAAGGGAGGAGTAGTGTTATAAGACTACCGAAGTACCTCGTTACCTCGTAATTGATGGTTTTCTCAATGAATGATGACGAGGGCCATGCAAAAATACCTGTAAAAAAATATCACTGAAAGTGATATATGAGAGCCATTACGATAAATCCATACCAGTGTTTTCATGTGTCGCAATCCACGTAGTACAAAAGTGCAACATTTGGATGACGCACATAGCATTTGTGATATATTTTAAATGACCACACAAACTGTGTATACGTTAACATCATCATAATAAACATAATGGCTCTTTCTAAAACACTTTCCTTGTCAAATTCAACAGACGATAATTAATTCATTCCTGATTATTTTTTCCTATCAGATCTCAAAACACTAATTTGACCTTGCCCCTAGATCCTCCGCTTTATTCTGGAAATCCCACGTTGTGAATATCGCAAATATAACTCCCCAATAGCTGACGGTGTTGTATATGTGCTTATAAAAATATTAATCTTACGAGTTTTCATATTTACAGGGGCCTTATCCATTCCAGTATGGAGTACCAGACCTTCCAGCTCTTTCCAAACTAGAATGGAGTAAAATGCCTTAATTCCATTTTAATTTCACACACGGAAGTGAATTCCTCACAAAATGGTTCAAATGCATTTGATACAAAATCATTCTTCTGGCATACTTATATCTGATACATCCCTTGCATTAATTCTTTCAATGTATGCCTTCATCTCTTGTATGGTCTCTCCTTGTACCTTTAAATTGTACTGCTATAAGTTCTTGACTAATGTAAAAATCCAACATGCAGCTAAAACAGTAATGAGCCATGGTTTCCTTGGTGTACATATCATAATAAACTGGAACACTTCCTCACAGACTATACTGAGGTTTTTGAATACACTTGTTAAGTGCAGCATCCTTTTTACATTATCAAAATTTTGCTAATTACATAAAAGTACTGTAACATATTGCTTTCTTTCATGACTCAAAGTATTTTTGTACAAATACAATATACAAATATCTGTAAAGATGAAAGTACCCAAACTCTGCGTATGTATGTGCAACTTTAAAGCAGTTTCCAGAAGCTCTCACCTAATGCTCTTACTGACTATTTCTTCCTAATATTGCAACTTACCACTTTTACCTAATGCTCCAGCCAATTACTTCTACCTAATGGTCCTGCCTAATGTTCCTACAATTTTGCCAAAAGGCAGGGCTAACACATAGTAATCCCTGCAGATAAATCTAGTTACACACATTAGTTGTGCGAGTTAGGCGGTCTAATGTGCGTGTCAACAGTGCGAGTTAGGCGATGTCTAATGTGCGTGTCAACAAGAGACTGTTTATGGACAGAATGCCAGCACTCCATATGAGGGTGAGACTATATTAAAGACTGCTACATGGGTCAAATGGGTGCAATTTTACAACCACTATGCAGCAGTCACTAACCCTCCACATACCCTGGCAGGTAGTACCAGTTATAAACCTCCCTGGTCAGTAGTTGCCGACCAACTACTGACTACTCCTATTCTTTCTTCTCAGTAAATGATCTCTCTTCTAACTCTATTCACTCTTATGCTGATGATTCCACTTTACACACTTCAACTAAATTTCCCTCTCTTTAACTCTCGTTCTCTTTCTCTACTAGCCATATTTCCTCCCTCAATTCAGACTTGTGCAACATTTCAGATTGGGGAAGCAGGAACTTGTAAAAATTAAGTGCTAAAACAAAATTTCTTCCTATATATCTTTCCAAGAATCATTTGTTTCCTATAGTTCAATTTTAAGAAACCACAATTTAATCTTGAGGTAATATAAACATGTTAGGGAATAAACATATCCTCCACTTTGTCATTTACATCAGAATGTGTGCTTCCCAAAAGCTGCGAGTCTTATATAGGCACTGTATTTAGTTTTCTTATAAATGGCCGTTTCACTTCTACAGGGGATTTATTAGGCCGAAAATGGAATACTGCTCACACATTCAGGGAGGTTTATCCTCCACTTTTCTATTAACTTTAAAGGAGTTAAAAGCCTTCCATGTCTTTAATTCTCCTGGCATCACCTCTCTTCAACCTTCCCTCTCCATACTCTGTGATGTTGCTGCCCTTCCTCTATTCTGTTGGTATTATTTGGCCACTGTTCACATGAGCTGTTTGTATATGTTCCAACCCCCAAGGTTTGGACCCGTGGCTCACATTTGGCTGCTGGTTCCCACTGCTTCTGCATGGAGACTGGCCACTCAAGTATTGGCTGTTATAACACATCCTCCTTCTCTCATACAGCTAAGCTGTAGAATTGTCTTACTTCTTTTGTCTTTCCCTCTTCTTCCTTTAAGAGTCATGTCCATAAACACTGAATTCTATATTCTTTCTCTTCAACATTTTTCTTTCACTTGGGATAGCCTTGATTCGGGCTTGTTATCTGTAGGTGCCATCCGAAAAAAAATAAAACACTTCCATTCAAAATAAAAATGATCAGCTTGAAGGAAAACACAATGAGAAGCAAATATTTTTACTGTATCATAATAGAATCAACATCACTTTGTAGTCATAAAAATAATGGTATATACACACATAAATACTGTATAAACATGTTCAATAACTTAAATGAGGCTCTCTTCAGAAACATTACACACAAACTGTCAGGCCATTTCAGAAATCAATTTTGGTGGGAAACATGCCTTCTGCCATGAGGGAAAAAAAAGGATTCTTTATTACAAAACACTTTCTGTGTTTATATTCAGGGCAGGAGCAAAATATGAAAAGTGTAGATATTTCATGATAACCAAAACATATCTTCTCAACTTGCTTCTTAAGGACAATTTCACCAAAATCAAATTAAAATTAATTCACAACAGATTTCAAGAATACTTTCTTATAAATAATAAAAAAAAAATTATCTACTGATCACATAAGCATTAACGTAACCATCAAAAGTCTCATTCAAATTTCACACATTTCCTGTCCAGACCATGAACATTATAAATACACACCCTACTTTTAGTACTAGGTCAAAGTACTGGATATGCAATTAACTTTAAATGAATATAGATGGATAAATCTTGTTTATAGGTGAAAAAACAGAAAACAACAGCAGCAAACACAACGTTTAAGAAAAATTGGAATCTCTCTAAAGAAAAGCTTGTATTATTTATTACTTTTATCAATAACCCTGCAACCCCTGACAAAGAAACTTCGGCATCCAACTTATGCTTTCTCTCTAATGACAACATAGAAAAAAAAATAGCCTCGTTATAAACTTGTGTCAGAAAACTCGTGATTGTAGTCACTATAGAGAATTACTTACCCCAAGTAGGTCTACAAATCTCCAGTTTGAATTATGTATTATATACCAATCTTCCTGGAGACAGTTTTCATTTTTGAAATATTATTCTTAAAGAGGGAGATTGCACTCACCATTATGCCTCCCAAGGAATCTTACGATGATAAAACAGAAGATATGGTTCCTTGGGGGAGAGAGAGAGAGAGAGAGAGAGAGAGAGAGAGAGAGAGAGAGAGAGAGAGAGAGCAATTCATAGTCTACCCCAAATAAGGAGACATCGTTACCATTCATCAAAATAAGTATATTCCTGCTTTTTCTTACAATGATTTAATATGTTCTTGGAAAAGGCTTGGTTCATTTTCTTTAGTCAAAACTTAGAATGCAATTAAAATATTATAACTCATCAGGACAGGTTATTATATACAATGATTTGCCATTGAATGAAAGACTACAGAACTAAAAAAATGCATTACAAAATGGTTTATTACATTTAGTATGACGAAATGTGCAATACTGTAAAAATGTACGATAACATACATCATTAACTCAAGACATGACTAAGAGAAGCTGTAGTTAGCATTGAATATCCTAGGAGTCTAATCATATTTCCTCACACAGATGATGAGCACCATCTGTTCATACCTTAAACAGCCTTTAATGGTAGTAAAAAACTTGCCATAATACATATAAGTACAAAGATGAATTCAACTTATCCATGAATAATGCACAATGCATAGAATTATCAATTAGTTCTAATGCACCAATATACTGAAGCAATGTCAAACATCATTACAGAGAATATCACATTTCAGAACATTTAATATTGAGTGAAGAATTGTGAGGATTATAGAGTCTTTCAACGACACAATATTTTCACAGAAAAGCCAAAGTAAAAATATATATGATACACTTCTGTAGGCATTCTCTATGGAAGATGAGAACAGCAAATCATACATTTAGCTGGCACCTTAACGCAAGGGATATGCCAGGCTCAAGCAAGCAATGACTATTTGTTTACCTTGGTGAATTAAACCCTTATAAAACTTTTTACTGGAAAATAAGAACATTAAGTTTATGGTTATGTACTGTAATCCCCAAAGTATGTCGTTTCAAAAATATTCATGCAATCCTATAATATTCAGACCCAAAGCCGTTCAAAAAGATTATATCTCTATGGTACATACAGCTTATTACTCTATGGAACAACAAAGACACTTTACAACTTGCTGAGAAGAGCATAAACTGCCATACCTCGCCTGTTTCTACAAAAAGTAAATTTTATCTAAACTTAAAAAAAAATCAATCAAAATAATACCTTGAAGTTTTTCCATTTGAATGCCATTATTTCATGCTAGCCATACTTTAATGGTCTATGAAATCATCAGATGCTTCTGTGCTTCATACTTTTCATTTTTATTAAACTAAGAACGGATAGCGGGAAATGGAATCTAAATTTACATTAAGAAACTACAAAGTGGAGAAAGAGCAATATAAAAATGTATCTATTCAATAATCTCTTCCAGTCCAGCTAGAAAAGCTACAATGATGACCTACACCCATGTTAAATATTCTTAACCCAAACACTTGAATTACTAAGTCTGGAATGGATGGATTGACATAGTTATTATGTGCTGTTCAAATGATTGCTTGGCAAAGGATGGAGTGTAAATCAAGAGTAAATACGAACATCAACCAAATTAATTAGTGAACAATGTTTATACTATCTTACAGAACAGGAATACTACTGGTGATACCTTTGGATGTTAATAATTATTTCATGATTGTTAGAATAAATAATTTTGGTCAAAAAACAGTCTGTCACGACAATAATTACCACTAGCATATATATCTTAAGAAAAGTTTTAACAATTACAGTGCATAGCATGATATCTTTTCCCAAAATATAAGACTTCAAATTTAAGAAATTTTTCCATGTCTATATGTTTCTCTACTGTCTCATAAGAGGCAAAAGCATTATTTGTTGAACAAAAGGCTTTAATATATCAAGTAACTCTTAGCTACAAGACATTCTTCATTTTCATCAATTAAAGGCCAACAACTTGGTAACAACACCTTTAGTCTTTAGCTTTCTCGGTATTTGTAGGTTTATGCCTATTAGTTTTCCCACTATTTTCTGCACAGCAACATAACCTAACCATCCTATTTTTGGAATGTTGCCACCATATCTGTACACAACGCACTTATTAAGATTTGTGCATGAACTTCGATGCTGTTTTGTAGCTATCTTAACATGGTTCCTGAGTATCAATTAAGCAATATTGAGTAAATGAGAATTGGTAGGCATTACTACATAAAACACAATCTTAACAAAACACCCCATATGAATAGACATGAGTAACTAGATAAGACACATCAGCAGTGCCAAGATACTTTTATGTCTGACACAAGATGGAAAACATGCATGCATGTCTACACATGCTGATCAAAACTCCCTTTAATGAACATATGTCGAAGTCATCATAGGGCAACACCATTAAAACATTTATTTTGATTCTATATTACCTAAAGCCTGGATCAGTTAGCCATACAAACTATCAGGAACTGTTAACAAAAACTTGAGAATTCTTGACCCAATTTCAGAAACCAAACTAATGCATGCATCAAATTATGGAAGCTTGATTATTCAAGACTTAGTTACCAGAAACCTGATTATCCAGGATCCATTTAAAGAAGCCTAATTACCAAGAACCCAGTTACTAGTTATTGGAAGCAATGATTATTCAGAAACCTGTCACCAAAAGCTACATCATCCTGGATCCAGTCAAATGAAGCTGGATTATACAGGAATTAGTACCTACATCTAATTAACTGAGAACCAAACACTAAAACAGTGGATTAAGAAAGACTAAGGTGCAAGAATCTTGATTCTCTAAGACTTAGTTATAAAGAAATTAATAAAGGATCTAGTAGCCAGAAACAAGTTAATTCAAATCCCAGGTACTAAAAAACTGATGATCCTGGATCCTGTTCCAAGAATTTTCCAGAACCATGACCATTAGCCTCATCTCCATGGTTTCTCAATCAATTTACTACGAGATAATCCTGGCTCAATTTCAAAAAGGAATATGTTTGTAAAACACCTATGCTTCCTAAAAATGGATTAGTACCACCTTACGATGTCACTATGTAACTTTGACCTTCTGATACCCTCATCTAAAAAACTTGCATTGTATATAGTTTTGTGTACAATGTCTGTGGTTCAAGCTTTGCTCATATTCATTAACCATCATGAATTGTTATGTATGCAAGCACTTATGAGCATTTTAGTGCACAAGACCTTGTAACCTTCACTTACAAGTCCCAGCCTCAAAAACTTGTTCACAGGAACTTTGTATGCAGTACCTATGAAACAAATCTGGACCATTTTCAGTCTGCCAGTCATGAGATATCATATGCACAAGAATGTAGGAGAAAAAATAGTTAACAAGATTTTGCAACCTTGAACTACAACTCCTGACCTCAAGAACTTTGGTGTAAAATGTTGTCTGCAATATATGGGGTACAAGTTTGGTTCACATACAATCATGGTATATAATTGTTATAAATATACATAAGCACCTAGTTGTATTTCAGTACACAAGACCTTGTGAACCTGACTGACCCTCTCCCCTTAAAAGCTTATTTAGCAAAGAACTTTGAATGTCGTATCTGCTGTGCAAGTTTGGTTCATAACTAATCATCACAGTTAGGAAAAAGTTCATGAGATTAGGATGCACACGGTCACGGGTAACCAACTTTGCAGTACGGGGTACAAAAACTGTACTGTTTAAAACCCTATTACCAAAACATGATTATACAGGACTAAGCCACAGGAGACCTGACTTTCCAATTACCAGGAGCCTGGTTATATAGTTACCAGTTACCACAGGACTTGGTTATAACAATGATATAATCAGAAACAACAGTCTGATGATGAAATCTGCCTTGAAGCAGAGGCCAACCAGATAAACCTTTTAGAAACTCATTCGTTATTGCATTTAACATAAAATGGTCATAAAACCAATTATTTCAGGCTTTGAACGACCGAGTCCTCTATCACAAGGAAGTGACCTAGACTTTTCTGCACTTACTTCCATGTAACTTGTAGCTAAAGAATTACTTATTCAAAACTTTGACAGGTTATTCTTTAAATCATCATTAAAATCCATCATAACCAATGGGTGTCACATCTCATTCACAGACCTATGCTAATCCTTTAGTCCAGCTATTTCTCATGAATTTCTTATCTAGAGTGCATACTGACAACATTTAATCCTTCCATAATATCACTTGACATAATTTAAGTACAAAATCATTTACCCTTAACTACAGAAAAATATAGTCTCTTGTAGAGTCCTTCTGGGCCAACAGGATTTGTCAAACTACAACCTTTGGAGGATCTTAATATTACAATGAAGAACTTTAACCAAATACATAACATTTTGAGCTTTGCCACAGTTCTGACAAGTGTAATTCTTATAACAATGCCTCAGGAAATCAAAGCCTACGGTATATGAAAATACTATAGAATACTGCCCATAGTAATTGCTCGAATACATGAATACTTACATAAATGATTCAAAAAGCACTATGAGAAAACTAGAGTAATGGCTTCAGGACTATCATCCATTTTCTTACAAATCAATTTACACAACAAAAATCATCTTTCAAATTCACTATGGATTTAAGCATTCATAAGAACAATTTGCTTTCACACACATATTAAATCCTCTACATAAAGTATCATGGTTATATCCAAGGCCACAACTTTCAATAGTAACACAACCCAATATCATGATGCATTACTGTCATCAATAAATTTAAGCTGATGGCCCAAGAGTCCAAACTAGATGTTTATAAAACTCTTTTACCAACATGTACAAAATCCTGGAAATTCAATACTAACATAAATTCTACCGAAAAAATAAAAATCTGGTTCAGCTTATTTGTTTTTTCTATCATGTGAATTAAATAAATTATAAATATTTCAAATTTCTGAAAAATAGTATATCATGTATTAATTCTTCATTTTTCACATTTACTTATCACAGGAATACTTTGCTTCAACTTTCAAATTCCTTCTTTTGCTCACACACTCATTAGAAGCTACAGCAGCTCTTCCTTGCACTTTTTCAGAGATTATAATTATAAAAGATGAACAGGGAAAATTATATTCACAATTCACTTACGTTAATGAGAATTCACTAACATCATTTAACAACATCTATTACTGTCTACTAATATAAGAGAGTGGAAAACTGTAATGTGCTCTAGCTGACATCTGCTATCTAATGCATTATTAATACACTTGTCATTGACATTTCTTAGCTTAAATGTGAAAAATAACAATAGAATTAAGACTGCATACACAAGTCCCACCAGCAACTCTGAGTGCAACATTCTTTTGCCTGGATACAATGAGAAGAGAATCAACAATACAAAAAATCAGTTCTACTTTCTAAGAAACCTTTTTCTGTACCTGAACATGTGAACTATGTAGAGAGATGCCTAGTCCTTAGAGAGGTCATAAGCACAACTCCACCATTTATTGGCAAAGTGCAAAGCTCACTTCTTATTTCATCCATATCTTTCTCTAGTATGTTCTACAACAGAAGACAATGTTTCTTCAACTAATAAAGGAAACGTAAGAATGCTATAACCGAAATGTTACAAAATGGCTCATATATTTTTTCTGTTCACAGATCTATTTAATTTCATATGGAAATGAAGTAGGAAATAATGAAATACAGAGTGTGAAGCATAACATACTTTATATTATGATAATCACTGACTTTTTTGTAAAAATGAATCTAAATATTGTCTCCTCAACCACTGGTTTATGTAATAAAAGGCTTGTAAGAATTCATAATTTATATGAGATGAATAACCTACAGTTGCAATAATCAAAATTTTCATAAGTCCTGATAATTCTTGTTGAACAGAGAAATAAACAAAAGGATATTTCTTTAAACAATGAGAAAACATGACTACTTCAAGCCTTAGCCTGAAAAAGGAATCAATGTATGCATTACGTCATGGACACACCCAACGCTTGCCGACACTTTTCATACACTACATAGGAAATGCTCACTGCTGGTGCCACTTTCATAAAGTTTGGTGTAATGCCACGGTATAATCCAACTACCCCTTCATTAGTGAAGATATGACGAAACAGTCCTGACATAGTGACTGGTTGGTTATGTACCACTCCTGGTGTTATAACTGCAATAAAAAAGAAATTCAATATTATCTACAAAAACCTAAGTGCAACTGCGGTGACAGGGTACAGTTCAATAAAGTTTAATCTAAAGCCTATGAGTGACATCACATTAATTATGTTCAAGAATAATGTCATACTCATCGAATTTCATGTACATATAGATAAACTATACTTGTGTTCTGTGTAGCATAGAGATTATGAAGAGATAAAAATTAATGATGAAAAAAAAAATTTATGAAAATTAGTAAAATCTATCTTCTATACAACCTGGTATGTAACTTATAGAAAAATCAAAATTATGAGTAGGGCTTTTAGAGATCCCTAGAGACACCAATTATGGCTCTCACTACTTAAGGAAAGTTTAATGAAATGTATTACTACTGCATGTGTGCATGACTACTATTTGTGTTTTATGGGAAGAGAGTTTTACACTCGTGTTGCTCTGTCTTCTCAACACTGTATATATATAAACCATGACTACTCCTATGTATGTATGCATAAACACATACACACAAACCCCAGCTAATGTCAGGTACCCATTCTATCAACCAACCACTAAGGGAGGATGAGCAGCTGACAGGACCATGGACCAGCAGCTGTGACCAGGATTTGGACCTGAGCGGGTATAATCCCAGGTGGCCCATGCATGCGTGATGGTCAGTAATGCTGACCACTACAACACGATGTGTGTGTGTGTATGTGGGTGGGTGGGGGTTCTTTAAACTGTAAAAATATATGTGAAACAAGAAAGTGAACAATACAGGTGCAAATCGAACCTTTAATAATCTATCTTTTACAATTGCAGTTTTCTTACATGACACTGTTGTAATATTATGAATTGGACCAACATATTCACACTAACCTTGAGCCTGTAGCTTTGTGCGAACAAGAGCTAGAGGGTACGAAGCAACTTGTCCACATGAAGATGAAAATGCTCCACAAGCCGTTATGACAAAGACAGATGGATTGGTATTTTCTGTGTGATGCTGCATGTACGTTTTCTTTAAAGTTTCATATATTGCAAGGTCAATTCCCGCATATGGTATAATACCCAATAGATTTGGGACATATCCACGATAAAAAGATCTAAAGCCTTCTTGTTTATAGATCTTTTTGCCTGCATCAATTATGCTCTTATACTGTCCTGTTTTTCTTAACGCTAATCTTGTTTTCAAAACCTGAAGAAGACAGTAGTGATTAACAAAACACAAAAGAATAAAACTCAGACTTTTATAATACAAGATGTATAAGGTGCAAGAAGTCATAACATAGAATATATACTTTAAAAATATAATGGGAGCTCCTACTTAGTGATGGGATTACGTTCCTGGACAAACTACTACTAAGCAAGATGTCATCAAATAATCAAACAGAACCCATTATATAAGGTGTTGAGGGATGGTGGTGCATGTTCCTGAGCAAATCATTTCCACATCCAGCTCTTAATAGCAAATTACCATGCTCTAACTTGAAATGATATTACTGATAACTTACAAGATAATGTAGTGATGAGGGCTTGAGGCAGTGGAATTGTGAGGGTTACAGAGAGGGAGAGGGAAGGGCACAAGTTTATCTGTGTCATCCCCTGAATTATCTGATTAAATACTGGAGAACAGGTTTTCCTATGCATTTTGAAAATGTTAGCCAATATTTGCTGTGTGGCATTCCTTATCCTCTATAAATCTCCCTGTAGCAATAAGAGAGACCCAGAAGCCCTCCAGAGATTATCTGGGAATGTTCAAAGCTGAGGCCCATATCATTAGTGAGGGCTTTATCCATATCCTTCGGTGCCACAAAAAAAAGTGTCTCTTTTTCAAAAATTTTTCATATAAATTCTTAAAAGCAAACTTATGCTCCACATGACCTCTACCTCCCCTGAAGCCACACTCCTTCTTCCTGGACAGAGGTTCTACAGGTGCCAACACCCTCTAAATCCCCAATGCCACACACAACTATCAGGTATACTTAACAGACCTATAACTCTGCAATTTGAGCATTTAATTTTCCACTCTCTGCCATTATACAAAGGCACTATAAATGCATTCTGCCAGTCTACAGGTGTCTATTGTTGGGTCACATAGATGTCAATGGCCAGACTAACTAATCAACAACTCTGTCAACCCCTTTCTTGAGAAACTCAACTACAGTCCCATCCACTCCAGCTGCTTTATCACATTTCATCTTATGCAAGGCTTTCTATAGCTTTTAGTCTTTTTTTTTCCATATTATTAATCATGTCTCTCTTACTTTCAACACCACCTCATCCCTACCACACCACATCCGCCACCTTATCATCTACTACATTGAAGTCCTTCAGAACACTCACTTTTCTCGTCTCTTCTTTGCCCGTTACCATCTCCCTTTGAATTTCAGTTTCCTTCACATCCCACTTCTCAAACCTTCTCTTGACCTTCTGTCACATTCTCTTTTACACCTTACAAACACTTGCACTCCTTCCCTGCAGATAGTATCCAGGTACCTCTCTTTTCTTTCTTGCTAGCAATTAACTTTCTCAACTAATAACTATCCTTTCTCATTAGTCAACATCCCACATTCTGTAGGTCAAACCTAATAATAACCTTTGTGTTTTAAAACAAATTGATGATGTTGACGGTAAACAGACCTTCAAGAATCCTAGGCATAGTGGGTATTCTTCTGCAGTACGTAATACATCTGATGCTGCTTACATTAACCATCTTATATGTGAAGTAGATGTTTTATATTTTTTTTTGAGACTTAGACACTTGGGCAGTATAGGGGCCAGTAAACAATTCAATAAGCATTCACTCCCTCAAACAAAATTAACAATGCAGTGCAAAATAACCCAGTAAAAAAAAGTGTTCAGTGAAAAATTCTGAATGTACATCCTTATGTAGAGTATATCTTATGGGCAGAAAACTTTTCTATCTGCTGAAATTTGCTGCATTTCTGCCTCTCTTCAAATTTCATAGAGAAACAAATCCTCACAATGGAAGAACATCTACCATTTTCATGAAACTATCTAAATGTTTACAAATATCTCTTCATCTATTTTCTATTTTACAGGAATATACATAATTCTTGCTGAATATCAGGTTGCACCAAATGTAACTTTCTTTAAATATTCTTGTCTGTCCGTACAAACTCCTCTAACACAGAAATAATCCTAATTTACCAATTTTCTAATGCTGATAGTTAAAAATCTTTATCTTTCCATACCCAACTACAACTACTCAAAAAATGTAATACCAACATTCTGGGAACTTACTTCAAGAGGGTAAATAACAGTTTGTGAAAATCCTCCAGCGAAAGAGCCTGCCACAAACCGCTCATATATTGTCAATTCTCTGTCTTTACTGCCACCAAACTGCATAACAATCCGTTTAGCTTGTTCATATGCTGCAAACTTTAATGCTGATTCTGGTGCAATCTTCAGTACGTTGATACCATTACCCCTCCACAGAGACTTACTACCACCTTCCTTTAACATATACCTAAAACAACTGGCCAAGCCTTGAAACTGCTTCCCTCCATGAACCTGAAAATAAAAAATGGAAATCAAACAAATGTACTACTATATATCACAGATTATCCTTGGGGATGGGGTAGAAAGAATACCTCCCACGTATTCCTGCGTGTCGTAAAAGATGACTAAAAGGAAAGGGAGGGGGGGGGGGGCCTGGAAATCCTCCCCTCCAGTTTCTGCTTTTCCAAAAAAGGAACAGAGAGGGGGCCAAGTGAGGATTTTCCCTCTAA